>PVHP010004457.1:0-70968 GCA_004024765.1 Zapus hudsonius | reverse complement strand
TTATAATTTATTCTTAGACTTATCTGTAGCTTTCTAATTACTTGTTTCACACATTTCTTTCACCTAGGTTCGATATATTGCACTGCTTTTCACCAAATGCATTTGTTTTCTGTCTTACAATGCTTTTTTTCAATCCTCCCCCTTTACTGAAACCTAAGCTGGCCATGTAATTGCAAGGTTCTCTCTAAGTCTCAGATGAAGTACTCCATTGTACATTGGTGTCCAGCTGCTCCTTAGAACTCTGTTGACTGTCATCCCTTTGCAGGTAATCTAACATTTTTACTCTGATTGGTTTTATGCTTTTCTATTTATCTGTAATATCCTTCAAACTTCCTGATTATCCGTAAGTCTAGAAATATATTATTATAACTTATTTAATTTTTCCTTTTTATTTCTTTTCTTTAGCATTCAATTAGGCATACCACCCACCATCACCCATTGCTCTGAGGACTCATACTTGAAAATTTTTACCCATTTTTCTCTTTAAGAACTCATATCCATGTGTAATTGTGCCCTCTAGGGTTTATTTATTTATTTATGACAGGCAGACAGAGAGAGTATGGGCTTGCCAGGGCTTCCTGCCCCTGCTCTCCAGATGCATGCCCCACTTTGTGCATCTGCCTTTATGTTGGTACTGGGGAATCAAACCCAGGCCATCAGGCTTTGCAAGCAAGAGCCTTTAACAGTTGATCCATCTCTCCATTCCCATCCCTCCTAGTTTTCCAAGGGTATTAGTTTTATTTTGGGGGGCCGTCCTAGAGCGGTAAACAACTGGGCGGCTGAAATGACAGACATTGATTTTCTGACAGCTCTCAGTATCTAAAGTGTCTGTTCCTTCTTGGATTCTTTCCTTGGCTACATATAGAAAGGTGTCTTACTCTGGAGTCTCCACATCTTTGTTCATTATTTCTGTTTTTAATATAATGTATTTTGATCACATGTCCCTCCCACTACACTTTGTCTCCTCTCCCTTGCTCTCTTTGACTGCATTCCTTCTTCCTCTCCAACTTGATGTCTTTTTAAAACAAAGTTTGCCCTTTTCCATCATCCATGATGAAATATTGATGAGGACTTTATTTTCCAGGTAACAGCAGCTGCTCTTTGGTCATGAACACAACAGCCACTTCCTTTCTAGAGATTACATTCTGAAACACTCCCTCCCCCTTCTCTGTCTCTTACATTCTTTCTTCCTCCTCTTTCTTCCATAATGTTGCCTGAGCCTTGGCAGCCATGACAGAGATGTCTCATGTAGCTCTGTGAACTCACAAGGTATTTTGTCTCAGCACTGATGTGTGTTTTGATTCTCCCCTCTCATCACCACCAAGGGCAAAATGAAGCTTTTCTGACCAAAGATGTAAGTACCACAAATCTATGGGCATAAACATAAATATTTAGAGGGAAATTTGATGGGTACAGCATACTCATGTAGCCAAGTAGTCTTGTGGCCTGTGACTTTGACAGCAATAGGTTTTGACTAGGTTTTCAGAACCAGGTATGAAGTCCTACCAGTGAAGCCAGCTTCAAATCTAACCAGAGAGCAGTGGTTACTCTCATACCATTGACTCCACATGCCCATTTGGCCAGGTGTGTAGCATGTAGGGTCATGTGATGGCTTGAATATAAACTATGTTTGTGTTGAAGCCTTTAGGAGGTAGAGCCCTGTTGGAGGAGGTGTGTCACTGGGGCAGGCCTTGGGGTGTCCTTTCCTGACTTGATACACAGAGCTCAATCTCTCTTCTTCCTCCCCACTAATGACATAGGGAGACGGGATGCCCAGGGACCTGCCCTGCCTTGTTTTTACTGCCACGATGAAACTTCCACTTGCAACTATAATCCAAAGTGAACCATTTCCTTCCACAAGCTACTTATGGTAGTGTGTTTTGTCCTAGCAATGAGAAGATAACAGTTATAGGTCCTCTGCTCCTTAAGACTGTTAATAACTTTTCTCCCTCAGCAGCCTGCATTGTACTTTCCAGAACTATGGCAGCTAGCCTGCAAGGGGTTGTCTTCCAGCTCAGCCCCCATTGATTTCTTAGTGTTACACAATCAAAGCTTGTGGTCCACACAACATTCCAGATTTACCTCTGTGTGAGTATGCTCTGTTCTTGTGGATTGAGCCTAGGGACTTACATGTGATAGCAAACACTCTATTACTGAGCTATACCCTTGTCTCTCTTTTTCACTTTTTTATTTTTTTTTGGAAACAATTCCTCTCTAGTTTATCCATGCTGGCCTTGAGCTCTACATACCAGGCAGGCCTTGAAGTTTTGATCTTCTTCTTCTCTCAACCTCCTGAATAGCTAAAATCACAAGTATACACCAAGAGGTCTTGCTCTAAGCTCCTCTTCTTATAAGGATACTGGGAATACTTGGTTAAGACCATTCTACTGTCTTCAATTTTAGCCCTAGTTACTTTTAAAAATAACATTTCTAAACATAGTCTCACTCTGAGGATATAGAAGTTTAAACTTGTCTGGGGCACAATTCAGCCCATATTGCTATGTCTTCTAACTTTAAATTACACTTACAGTCTTTATTATTATTGCAATTGTATATATTCCACTTTTTTAAAAAAGTGGTTGTAGCATATTGTCTGGGGGAAATGGCTCAGTGGGTAAAGTGTTTGATTTTCAAGCAAGAGAACCTTATATTGGATACCCAGAACTTGTGTAAAATGTCAGGTTTAGTGGTACATGCCTATAATCCCAAAGAAAGCTGGACACTCACTGGCTAGCTTGTCTAACCAAATCACTGAGTTCTAGATTCAGCAAGAGTTCCTGTCTCAAAGAATAAGGTGGAGAGGGATAGAGAAATACATAGAATGTTAATCTCTAGTCCCCATACATATGTGCACACACAATCATGCACCCTCACATATATGAGCACACATACATATATGCACACACCACACATATATTCTCATACCATTTTTTTTTAGTTGGGGCATACCATTATACTATTCTACTCTATGGTGATGATTAATTTAATTGTAGCCTAAAGACTAAAAATATAAGTTGCTTCTAATTTATAGGAAACTTTTCTTTTATTAGAAACCTGACAGTATAGAACCCTGCAAAGGGACTTTGCAGAGATCTCTGGTTATTTGCAAAGGAGAATTCCTGGCAGTAAAATTGCTTCATTTTGTCTTTACTTTTAGACTTTATTTCTTCTAAATATCTTAGCATTTGGACATACACACACCTGTGTAATAGCTTTCAGTAATGAATTAGTAGTCAGACAAGAAGGAAGGGAGGAGGGAAGAGAAGAAAGAGATAAAATAAAGGAAGAAAAAAATAGAAAGGGAAGAAGGGGGCAGCCAGTCATCTTTGTTCTGTCTAGGACTCAGTCTCTCTCTGTTTCCTTTGTGGTGTTAGCTGCTGGTGACTCTCATCCACACTCTCTGGTTATGCTGCCCTTTGACCACACATGAACTGTCAAATGACATGCAGTGTCATATACAATACCTGGCCCCAAGAGTGACTCCATTTCCAGAGCTCTTGTCTCAGACTTTGGCTTTGTATATGCCTCTTGTACACTCAGTACATGCTCAGCCCTGTAGCAAGAGCCCTCTTCCAAAGTATACAGAAAATCTAATCTATCTGAGCTCAATTTTGAAATAAAGCTTCTAACCTTATTTCCCACCCCTCAATGGTATTACATTGCCTTTAATATTAAAAGCTAATCTTTTAAAAATATTTTAAGGCCTTTTAGGACCTGGCCTCCTTTCTAGCAATGTAATGTACTTTATGGTACAAGTCACAACCACATTTGACAACTTATTTCCAATAGTAGAATCATACCAAGTTGCCAATGGCCCTCCATGTTTTCTCCCTTTGTAACAAAGTCACCATCCCTCACATGGGTCCTTAATCTCTCTACTCTGTGAAGTGGTTATGCTAAAAGGGAAGGTTCCTGAGTCCATTTATGTCAAATAGAGTTTATTTGAGCACAAAAAGAACAAAACAAAACCCAAATTTCCAGTGGGGCAACTCTCAGCAGCAAAGCTCATTCTGAAAACTCTAGCTAATGGTGCAATATGATCAGACAGCATTTATAAACAAAGAGAAGTAAGGGGTGGAAAATAATTGAATCTGTTACAGTTTAGGCCATCAGCTAGTTAGCTGGCTGAATCCTGATTAGTTAACATTCAACAGGGCCTCTTGTATCCAACCAAGGCCCAGTCACTATGAGGAAATATTAGCTTGGTCTGATAGTCGTATGAAGATGGTCACACCCATGACCTCCAAAAGGTGTTATTTGACAAATGCAATGAAGAACCATGCTGACCCATTATGACTATCCTTGAGTCTCACTTCAGTGGACTGCCTAATCTGGGTGACACCAATGAATATTTTTCTCAATGAATTTGAAAGCAGAGCTAAAATATATTTTAGCTAGTTTCATATTTTCTTTTTGTGTAAAATATTTTTTTATTTATTTTCAAGGAGAGAGAGAGAGAGGTTGATCAAGAATGGGCATGCCAGGTCCTCTAGCCTCTGCAAAGGAACTCTGGATGTATGTACCACTTTGTGCATCTGGAAACTGGGGAATTGAACTTTGGTTGTTTTGCAGGCAAGCACCTTAACCACTAAGTAATCTGTCCACCCCAAGTTCCATATTTTCAATGACTGGATGTCAGTTCAGACACTATTAGAACTAGTCATTTCTTAGCTCATGAACTGAAAGTTTCAAACAGCACAGAGTGTTGGGAGAGAGAGGGCTCACTGGATCTATACTGTGTCATGTACCTGGTCCCACTCTGACCTTGAAACAATGCTGTTTCTTCCTTGGTGGTTCAAAGTGCTTATGCCCATGTTATGTTTTTTTTTTCTATGCCCTACTTTGCATAGACTCTTTCAGGTCACTTCTCACTAGTGCTGTTGTCTTCTCCTCTGAGTTCTACCTGGGCTGCTCTCGGGAACTGGGGTGCTGTCTTCATATATACTCTAGTTCTCATGCATGATCCCTCATTGCCCCCACCACAGTGTCACACCTATGGTATGTTCTTTTTGTGCATCTCAGTTTACACATGCTCCACTTCCAAGTGCACTTCCCCAATGCTCCAAGGTTGGTGGGTGACCAGTGAGCTTCCCTCCATACTCTTTCCACCACCCATGTTGCCAGGATCTGAGAACAGCTCACGGCAATAAACAGAATTGCAGCTTGCTATGCCTCAAAACAGTGCATATGCTTTTTGTGGGCTGTCCTGCTTATCAGTTCACCTAACATTATCATAATACCCTTAGCACAGTGATCTCACAACAAAAAATGGTTGATATAAACCATTCATTTGTGATAGTTCATACATTCCCAGTAACAGTACCTTAGATCTCTGTCATAATTTGGAACATTTTAACCAAAAGAGTTTGTCTCTCAACAAGTAGCATTTTCTAGCTGTCCACTCTCTTGATGTGCAATTAGGGTGATTGAGGGTAAAAACATCTATAAAATGAGTTCTGATGAGAAAAGAGTTTATATCAATAAGTATCCAGATATCTCCATTTTCTAAGCTGCACTCAGAAAGACAAACTCAAATTTCAAACCCTGTACATCGGTCTAGAACCATTATGCAATGACAACATTGTGACTGGAATTTGGACCCAAGTTTTTCACCAAAGGATTAAATTTAAAAAAATAAATAGTTTCAAATATCATTCCAAATTAGTAGCATACACCTCTGTATTTCTCTCTTACGAGATGATTTCATCTGCTGTACCATGGTTTGTTAACATTAGGGACTTAGTATATGTTAATCAGACAGACATGAGAGATGTTAGAAGAAAGAGTATTTAAATATGTCTAGGCAATATCATTAAACACATAAAAGGAGAAGTCACCCTGGTTATCTACAAATATAGAGATTTAAATGGAAAAGAGCCTCCTGCATGTTCTGTAAAGTGTCACTTAGATGCGGAGCTGGTTTGAACGGTATCAAAATGCTCTACGATGAAGAGGTCAGTGCTGATCCTGGTAAATGGTTGAGCATCAGTGAGATCTGAACAGAGTACAGCAGGGCCAGGAATTGGTGAGTAGATACTGGAGATATTGGTTCCTGAGGGTCCCAGTGGAGCCATGTGAGAGGTAACAACTAAGAGAGAGTAAAATGCATTCAAGCACAGCAAGTAGGCAGAATATTGTCCAGGGCTATGAATTTCCATGAAGTCATTTACAAACTTCATTTATTTATTCCATTGTTTATCATATCTTATATTCCAAATTTTTGAAACAGAGTCTTGCTATGCAGGCTGGGTTGGTCTCTTGCATCAGAACCTCGGGCATGTGCCACAACACCCAGCTTTACCTGTTGACTTTATAGGCCTCTGGATCAGGGAAAGCACCAGAATTGAGAATCCCGACATGAGCACATGTGTTTGGAAATTTGACCAGATTCTGTGAGGGAATACATGAGTGGCATCTAGTAAATAAATGAGAATATAACCCAGGGACATTCCTGTTCTTGCAGGGCAGAAAAGTTCATGGCCTCAGTGATGCTTTTTCTGTCTGGTTCTCATGGGGATAGTTCGATCTCGTGATGGAGACACTGACAAGGTGTTTAATAACAAAAAGAATTTTACAGTGTGCCAAGCACTTCACTTAGAGATTCTTGACAGCATCTCACCACATTAATGGTGAGATTTTTCTATTACTATTTCCTTCTCATAGGTGAGGGAAGAGAAGGTCTACAATAATTAATGACATGCGAAACCCTTATTCCAAAGATGTGGAAGAGATGTGGGTAAAGAGCTAATCTGTTTCCTCTGAGTTGATATATCTTGTCCATTGCACCCCTTGACTTTGTTCAGGAGGGCAGGCATGTGAAACCTACTGAGTTTCCCCAGTACGTAAGGCACAATGGCACAGACCAGCCTGCTGATTCCTTTTGACACTGTGGAGTGTATAACACATGCACACAGGCAGACTCCCTCCAGAGTGGTGCAAATGAATGCCTTTGCATCTCAGCATGTCAGGAGACTGTTTCTATGTGTCAGCCACATTCATTAGAGACCCTTCGGGGATACAGTAGGATTACTTCCTGGGTAGAATCAGTTTACACAGTGCCCCTGAAACTGCACCCTCCACTCTAGTTAGCAAGCAATATTCATAGTGTCATGCCTGACACCAGAAGAATTGTGGAGAAATTCAGAAACAATAAATTCGGTCTCCGCTGACCAAGTCTCAAAAATTTGGAAAAAGTCACATTGCTGAAAACAAATCATCTGACTAGAAGCAGCTTATAGGAGGAAAAGGGTTGGTTCTGCTTACAGTTTGAGAAAAAGTCGCATCATATCATGGTGGAGAAAGCTTGGCATCCACAGGAAGCAAGCTCATGTCATCACATATCAGCAAGAAGGAAGCAGTGTGAGTAAATTAGCTACGGTGACAGGGGCTGGGTTATAATATCCCAAGACCTGCTACCAGAGGCACACCTCCTCCAGCAAGACTCCACGACTCTCCCAAATTGCCACAAGCTAGAGGTCAAGTAAGAGGCATAATCACAAACACAGGCTGTGGGAACATTTCACACTCAAATCACCACACCACCCTTGAAAAGGATGCTAAAGTAAGCTCTGGACTTCCAGTAATGAAGAATGTGGATCTCTCTGCTTAGTGTGGGATTCTGGCATCATTCTTCAGGCATCCTCAAGGACCAAATTGGAAAAAATGCATTCAGTGAGGAGCTTCATTTAATTATAGAGACTAGGAGGGCAACGAGGATATACTGGCACTTAGATACTGGATTTCTGACCATTCAGTGCTATGTGGCTCGTTGGCTAGTCACCAATGCTAGTAGAGCAAGGACCAATCAAGAAAGCTGGCTTGAATGACCTGGTGGCCTCCATGACCAAGTTGGTTCACACACCTTAAAGTCTCTTCTGTCACCCACAGTAGGAAACACTGGTTGGCATTCCTCAGGCTTCAGACACCCCAAAGTCCTCCTTTTTCAATATATGGAGTGGTCCCATCTGCATTTGCCCATCTGGGCCATTGCTATCTGGAGACCACAGCTTTTTATAGTTATGGCAGCATTTTGGAAGTCAATTCTGCAATTTCATCTACCTACTCTGAAAAGTTTCACTGATGTAGAAAATTCCAAATTGGTGAAGTTTTATTGTCATGGAAAAACTCATTAATAGCACCTCATTGCTTTAAAATAAACTTGAAAAACCTAGCATCAGCAGAATTACCGGGACACCTAAAGGAAAGTTAATCATAGATGGACTTTGGAGAAGGTGTGTGTGTGTGTGTGTGTGTGTGTGTGTGTGTGTGTGTGTGTGTGTGAGAGAGAGAGAGAGAGAGAGAGAGAGAGAGAGAGAGAGAGAGAGAGTCTCAAAGAAAAGATGATTTATTAAGTCAAAATTCACAAAACATACAATTAAACTTTTTTATATAGTCATTAATTTTTATTACACCAGCCATAGATCTAGGATAACCAGTTGTGTTTGGCATTTTTCCATATTTATTGTAAGTAATTATGTACATTACATGAGCAAGTCTTATGGTGGTATCTCCATTTTCTCCTCCCTGTTCCCACCCTGCTGGGGACCTTCCAATGTAGGCTTGCTGAACCAGTCCATGGGATAGGGGGTTGGATTATACAAGAGATAGTCAGATTTTCTCCCTCTCTCTCTCTCTCTCTCTCTCTCTCTCTCTCTCTCTCTCTCTCTCCTACTATGGTTCTTACAATCTTTCTGCCCCCTCTTTGGCTCAGGTCCCTGAGTCATGGTGGGTGAGTTTTAGGTCTGCTTCACTGTTGAGGTCTTAAGAATCTCTGGATTTCTACTTTGGATTGTGTTGGGTTTCCTCAGTGTCTGTCTCCATTATCCTTCCACAGGTTATCTGATTTTTTTTAATGGAGGTAGGTCTCTTGCTTATCCCACCATTTCCTCCAAGGTTTCATTTGGTCTCTATATCATAACTTAGAAGTGGTTCATCTCCTGCCTGGGTTACAGGTAAAATCTCAGGTCCTGTTGGTGGGAATGGGTTGTCCAAGGTTCTTGCTGGCTTCTGAAACATAATACAGAATCTCCAATGGAGAGTGAGATCAATATGGGTTAATTGAGACAAACTTTGTTAATCTGTCAAGATTCTAATGGGTATAGCCTTTCTGTAGATCTCTGGCTAGTGGGGGTTTCTCCTTGGAGCCCAGATTCTTGGTTTTCTTATGGGATTGCTATGTATCCCAGTTCCAGTTAAGAGTTACCTGCCTCTGAGCAGATCTCTTAGCTAATTAACAAGTCATTGATTACCCACCCAGGTTTAGTGACACTAATGCATTGGTGAGCACTTTTTGGCATTACTGGTCTCTACCAGTCTTCATCATTCTCATAGCATCATTCATTGTTGTATATTGACAATCTCTGATTTCTCGGAATATCTTTGGTCAATTTCCCCTGGCAGCTCCTGTAACACTTTCTAGCACTGCACATGCTACCATGTGGGGGCTGGATACCATTCTGGATTAAACAGGGTCTCTCAGTGTTGTATGATGACAATCTGTGGTATATTCAGCAATACGGTCTTAGCTTTTCCTGGGGTGGGTATTCAAGAGCTTTGATATAAGCCTGTCTTATTTTGGGAGAGCTCATGGGTCTCTTCAATCAACAGCTCTGTATGGGAAGTAGCCAATGACTGGGACCAGGAGTTACAGGCCAGAGAAATTTGTCTTGGGGTTAGGCCACCTCATGCCCTATTCAGGGTCTCTCTTACCTGATGATGCCCCTGGATTCCTAGAGAGATTACTGCATGAAAATAAGGATTTTAAGGTATCCTTTCTTATTGGTTAGATTGGTGTGTAAATCCCCCTGCCCTCCCCTTCATCCCCCTACCAAGTCCTTCGAACCCCTTTGTCTGTCTCTCAATTCATCTGACAGGTTTTCTTAATGTTCAGGCTTAACCTGGTTAGGAACCACATATAAGGGAGAATATGTGGCGCTGGACTCTCCTCTGCGTGTGGTCACTAAGAATGATCTATTCCAAGTCTATCCACTTTTCTTTAAATTTCATTATGTCATTTTTCCTTTCAGATGAGTAGAATTCCATGGTCTATATGTACCACAACTTTGATGTCCATTCATCCAGTGATGGGCATTTGGGTTGATTCCAATTCTTTGCTATTATGAATTGAGCTGTTATAAACAATATGCAAGCAATACTTTACAAGTACTATTTTATCTAACTTGAAAACATTTATCACCGTGGTATTAATCCCTATTCACATGAAACAACTATTCCCTAATGTCATGGTTTGATCCAGGTGTCCTCAACAAACAAATGAATGTGTTCTCAGTGATTGATCCTCAGCTGATGGCAGTTTGGGAATTAGAACCTCGCTAGAGCTGTGTTGATGGGGGTGGGCTTATGGGGTTATAAGCCAGCTTCCCCTTGCCAGTGTTTGGCACACCTTCCTGCCACTGTTTCCAGTGCTGTGGCAGAGGTGATGTCCACCCCTCTGCTCATGCCATCATTTTCCCTGCCTGGATGGAGTCTCCCCTCAAATTAGTAAACCAGATAAACCCATTCCTCCACAAGCTGCTTTTCCTTGGGTTCTTTCTGCGCAGCAACTAGGAAGCTGACAGCAACACCTAAGAAGGTGCATTTTGGAAGAATCAGTGGCTGACCCAAGGAGTGATGAGAACGGCATCTCCTGATATACAGGCATGTACACTCCCCTCTTTCTCCTTCATGGCTGCAACCTTGACAACAACACTTTGGCTTCAAATTCTAAGTCTACATTGGTTGGCTGTGTAAGTCTCGTCTGCAAGAAGAAGGCAGTGACATGCATTTCAGTGGAGCATTGTTATGACGTCAAGTTACAAACCTGGGCATGGCAGAGCACACCTGTAATACCAGCACTTGGAAGGCTGAGGCAGGAGGATCAGGAGTTCAAGGTCCTCAACTATACGATGAATTCAAGATCAGCCAGGGCTACATATTTCAAAAAATAAAACAGATAATGACAATCACAGCAAAATGACTTCAAGTTTTAATGCAGACAAGAAGGAATAGGAAAAAAAATACATCATAACGAACAAAGGGAGGACTGATACTGAGAAGAGATGACACTTCCTGTTCCATACTAAAAGCAGCGAAGTGAATAGAGCCTCAAACATGGTTCAGGTGACAATCTTGCTATTAATGTCTTACTGAACTTGTTTCTCTTGTTACCGAACCTAATGTACATGCAGAAACTTTAAAAGAATATAAATTATTTTGAGAAGCAACTGGTCTCATTTGAACTTGACTTGTTTCTCCCATCTTTTATAATAACCAATTTGCTTAAACTTGTCCAGCCTGAGTCAAATGACTGACCAATGATGAAATTTGCTATAAGATTTTCCAAAAAGCATCCTTTTTTCAGTGATAATCACAAGGAAACTCCAGCTTCATAGTCTCCACTTTCATAGACCACAGTTTGCCCTCCTCTTCCTCTTTGCAGTTTTCTCCCTAAAGCATGCTTAGCTATTAAACAAATAAGAGAATCTCAATATGAAAATGATATGTGAATCAGCTATAATGCATGTATACAGTTCTGATTTTATTCAACAAGTTCCAATTTTCAGTTATAACCAAAACTTGGTTGTTTTTATTCTGGAGTAGTAGAAGAGGTCTTCTCCAGCTTGGCCTACAGATTCCCTCGGTCACAAACTGTCAGGACCACTCACCGTGCAGCTCCCCAATTCCAAGGCAATAATTCTTCTGGGTTCTTCCTCTGAATTTTTCCCCTACACTATCTGTTCCTTTTCTCTGAGAGCCTAGTTTCCAAATAGTGTTTCACAGAAAATCTATGTGTCCCTACTTTCTGAATCCATCATTTCTGTAGAAGCTCTAAGTAATTATAGACCTTGCCCTGAAAACATCAATTTTCAGAGCTTCAGTCATTTAATTCTGAGGGACCTGTGTTGCCAGGCCCTTGTTTTGAAGTGCCAATCATCTGTGCTCAAACAAGAAGACACATTATAACTGAGACATTCTCCCCTGACTCTTCCCATCCAGTCCTTCCATTCGTGCATCCCCAGGGTGAGGGGAGAATTTAGTGCACACTTCTCCAAGAATCATCTTTAACCTGGATGTCTTCAGGTTGGCCTAATTCAGTGTGATCCTTTTATAACTGCATTTCTGCTGAGGAAATGCTAAGGCATGGTGTCTTGGCACCAGCCTAGCAGCTCTACAGTTCAGTAATTTCCAAGAAAATATGTTGCAAAATGGAAGAGAGCTGGTTATATAGTTTAATGTCGATAAATGTATTTGTCTGCCCATAGGTCTGCTTGCCCATGCTGTCACTTGGTCACTGAGTTACATGTGGCATTTAGCAGTTATGTCTCTCTCTCTAAGTGAGCTCATGACTCAGAATCCAAATTTGCAGAACTGATTAAGTAAGGCATGAATTCATTTTGCCGTGCAAGCCTGGGTAGAAATTCCCTCACTCTGTGCTGCCTTCCAATAGCATAGTGAGGTCATGAATCCACTCTATTGCCATAAGAGAGCATTTACTGCTGCTCAGTGATGGTCTTTCAGATACTGACCTGTGGCCTTGCCATTGAGGGCAGACTATAAAGGATAGTCTACAATGTGTAACCAGGGACCCATGTGGGAGCAGAGCAGGTGGAGAGTCCATAAAGACCGTCAGCTGGGGCTTCAGGATGAAGAGTCTCATTTTCCTATGATTTTGGGGAGAAGTTCAGAACCCAGTGAAAGATCTAAGAAGGACAGCCAAATTCCCAAATCTGTGTTTTACACACTCTGCTCAGCAAACCATAAGGAAGGTTAGTAGAAAAATCTCCAAGCAGGCAGGTAAGAGGCAATAAGATTATTAATTAAGATTGGTCAAGAGGCCCAATTGCAATCATGATGTCAGAGATGAAGAGGAATTAAGAAATATGGGTGCTTTTAGACCATGAATACAGTCTAGATATGACTTTGGGTGATGGAATTAAGAAGTCAGGAGGAGATTCCATTGGCTTTAAGGGTTCTGGTTTGAATGAGTAGGCAATGCAAATAAATAACTGGGTTCTAAGGTGGCTGCAAATGTAGATTTTGTTATATTTTTATTACTAAGAATTTTCGAAGGTTTTGATATACCTATGAGGCCTGTGTCTTTTAGGCAAGCGGTAGAAGGTAAGTAAGCTCTAAGTTGCCAGCGCAGAGTCTAAACTACTAACTCCAAATCCTGAGAGTGACTTTTGTTACCTAGGCATTGATGAGGAAGCAAGATGTCAGAGGGGTGACTGCCAGTGTCAACATCATTGGAACAATCACCATCTCTAGCATTTCCTGCAAATATTCTCTCTCTGCAGGGAGAAAATATCAGAGGTTCAACTCTGTGGGAATGACACTAGCTTTACATAAATTAGCTTTAGATTGAGCACATGACCTAGTCCTAGCTTTTAGATGATGACAAGGATAACTTGTAAAGTGGCTTCTTCCGGATTCCCCTAGAGCTCCCAAGCATCCTAAACACCTAGGTGGAGGGTCCCTGTCCAGGCTGAAAGCCAGGAGGCTTGTGTTGCATCCTGTGCATTGGGTACAAACTCCAGAGGTGCGGCCAAGGACAAGCTTGGTTCCAGGAGGACCAGGAAAATTATCCCTCCAGGTGACCACATATTGTTGTTTTCGCTTTGCCTTATCTTCTGGAAATAATCTCCTTTCTTTAGGAGTTGACACACAGGGTGAAGGTTCCCTCATGCGCTAATATAATCTCTGAAGGAGTCAAATTTCTCTTTGCCTCAGCTTTTATTAATTTGTTTTTCATAATTCCAGTGATGTGTTTGAATAAGAAGACAAAAATTGAAGAGAGAAAAGAAAAAGGAATAGTAATAAAAAGCAGAATGCCCCCCAGCGGCAAGCTGGTGGCATCCAGAGGTTGCAGATAATGGATTAGCTTTTACCTATTTCCATAGCAACAGCTTAGCTGCTCTTAAACACTTCTTTAAAAGCTTCTGATAAATGTATCTTGTGACCCTGAAAACTTTTCCATCTCCCTCCTGACTTCTTTCATCTTCAACCCCTCCTTTTCCCTTTTGCCCCACAAAAACATCAATTATTCCCCATAACCTTGCAGCACTAGCTTGGTGTTTGGCAGCCCAGCTTCCATTCAGGGCCTGAGATGGATGTGGCAGTGAGGCAGCCCTCCTTCTCCTCCCCTTCTCCTCTCTCCGCCTCCTTTCTCCTTGTTGCTTCTTTTTCCCCTCTCTTCTGGGTACTCTACCATTTCTCCCTCCCTGCTTCTTCTCTCCTCTTGTTCTCATCTTTCTCCCACTTCTCCCACTAAATATAAAGGAAAGTCACCCTGTGAGTCACTGGCTGAGCTAAATGACAATATCGGAGAGTTGAAGGTGTTAATTAAGAATCTGACTGTGGTCAATCATGAGCCTGGCTTTGTGAGAGGAAGGGATGTGGACAGGATGATGTTAACTATCTTAAAGATTGTTCCTGCCCATGGCAATCCTATGGAAATCAAGATTCCAGTTGAAACAGAATCCTTATAAATAGATAATAATCAACAAAAAGTCATGGAAGAGAAGTCAGGGAATCCCAGGACAGGACTTCAGCGTCTGGCTGAGTCATTTCTATCTGACTTTACAGCAATCATTTCTGGTTCAGTTTTTATCATTAGCTATATTTCCATCTTTAACCTGCAAAATGAGAGTATTTAGTCCAAAAGAAGGATGTGTTAGGAGAAATAAATTAATAGATAGCTCAGTTTTTATGTTATGGTTTTCGTTGGTTTAAGATCCATTCAAAAAGTCTGTGAAATGAGAAATAAGTATGGGCTTGGGGGGAGGGACAATCACAAAAGGTTTACGGTGGAGAAGAAAATGAAAGCTGACCGTGAATAAAGGAAGAGGACTTGGAATGTGAAGAAGGAGAAAGTTCAAACAAGAATCGACACCGGGAAGCTGGAGACAGGTGGTTTAGCCTCTCTTACTGACTCCTCCCTACCTGCTTGAATGAAGAGGACATAAGGAAATTGAATGATGCTCTGTGGCTTTGTGTGAAAGAGGTACTTTTTCAGCTCTCTGCCCCTCCCATAGAAAGCTAATTTTTTGGGAAAAAAATACTAGTGGAGATTTTAAGATAATAAATTAAAATGAATTATCTATAAATAGCTCTGAAGACTCCCACAGTTCCTCCTCTCTGAAGCTCTCCCTGACCCTGCTGGTAAACATCACTTCTGTCCCTTTGTGTGTCTGTCACATTGTGGGTACCCATCGCCTTATCCTTTACAAATCATGCAATGCAAGAATCAAACCTTATTTGTTTTTATTTCCTCTGTGCCTGGCACAGTGCCTAGAACATAGGAGGGTTCTTAGTAAATGTGTGCTAAGTAAAAACACAGTTTAACCAGTGCTGTGAGTCAAGGAGTTTAACCAAGAAATATTTGCCTGAAGAGCTGAGCTAGGAATTGGATTTTAACAAGGAAAAGAATATAGATTGTGACAGGGTGATGGAGGCACTTCCCCTATGGGCAACCTAAAATACAATGGAAAGCCAGGAACTATCAAACGTCCCTTGGGTAAGAGGAGGGGACTTGGGAGTCAGTGAAAACACTCTAGGGTCAGTGTGAGTCTATTTCTTTCTGTCTCTGGGGTTTTCTTCAAAAGTATGAGTCTTCTTTCACAAGATTGACCCCATCAATATTATATCATGACTGGAAAAGGCTCACAAGACCCTACTTCTCTTAGAGGAGCTACTGGTAGTTCATGGTTGCTGGGGAAGGAATAGTCATGTTCTTCAGTACTGTATCTACTGGTCACTTGTCCATTCTCCAGCAAATAACACCTTAACAGTGCTCATCCAGGCAACCCTCCCTTAACTCAGTGGGTCACACAAAAAGAGACGTGAATGTTGGAAAATAATTAGTTGAAAAGAAGAGATTTAGTGGGTATGGAAGGGGAATGAGAGGGTAATGGGAGGTGAATATATTTAAAATATAATATACATATGTATGAAGTTATCAAAATAACAATAAAACAATAACAAATAACAAGTCTTAAATCCTGATGCTCCTTAGCTTAGCTTACAGAAATATGTTTTTAAGCAATTTCTTGATTTATACATATGTAATAAATACATAATATATAATGTTTATATATTGCACATATACACACATTTTATATATATTGTTTTGCTTTGTTTTTTACATTCTATGTTACTAGGCCATAGACTGCCTCTTTAACAGTTAATGATTTCCACCAGAAATAAAATAAAAATAAAGTCAAAAGGAAAGAGCATGGGATAGTCTTTTTGAGAAAATGTCAGGATCACCAAATAATTCATATTAACCTGATCCACATGAGAGGCTCTGAGAAAGACTGGATGATGATCCTGCCAGAAAACTATACCAAATCTCCTTGGAAAGAAAACATAATGTTTTCATTAGGGGAAACCAGCCAATCTTCATTAATTTAGATTCATCTGCAGAGGTGGTTCAGCCTTCAGAAAGGTTTATACAACTCTCCTGAATGACATGCTCACAGTATGAAGAAGAGGGGGGGATGAGAGTGGGTGAAGATCATAATGGTGCCCCCTCATCTCTTCCAGTCACTGTTAATCAGAGTTCTGGGCCCTATAAGCACCGATCTGGCTAGCTAACAGTTCTGTGATCATCATTTTCTGAGTTCTGCCCAAGCTGTGTGTAATGTTGCATGCTAGCTATTCTGAAGGAAAATAAAGAGAATATTAAAAACTTTACAAGGACATCTAAAATTGCCCCTTATTTTGATAAAATTTATTGTTATAAGAAGGGGATGAGATTCTTATGTGGACTTAACAGCACTTTCAACAAACATGGGTCTCACTTGATTTTTCTCCTGGGATTTGAGCCCCATCCATAGATCTCCAAGACCATTAAGAACATGTGGGGCCTTGCTATGAATTATAGCATCATGAGCATATTGAATGATAGAAACAGACATTGACTAGTGATCCAGCCCGCCAATCCAGCAAAGGAAAAGTCAGAGACTAGAGCTAGGATGCTTCCATAAACTCACACAAGCAAGGCACTGCAGTAACATCTCACTCACCAGCCTCTAGCCTGCTGTGGATGGAGCTTCCCTGGAGAGTGGGAAGGAGCACTGGCTCTTCCAAGGTTTGAAAACACTCCCAAGACATCTTTTCTTGCTGCCCTTAGGAAGAAGAAGGGAGGCAGTCCCGCTTTCCTTCCAGGAGCTACTTTCAGCTGGCTAGTGCTCAATGCAGCCCTCCTCATGGCCTGACTGACAGACACTCCAATGTCTTGTCAGAGCTAGTTGGTGTTAAACTGATCAACACTTTGGATTTCTGGAAAGAAACGAGGTTTGTATCGGGGCAAGTTTCTTCTCCTCAGATACCAGGCTCCACTTTGTCCTTTACAACCTTGATTCTGGGTTTTATCTGCTTGAAAGTGAACAGGAAGAAGAGTTCTCATTCCCTCTCACAAAAATACCAAACAGTGGTCTCAGTGTTTCCTGAAAATGAGCCTTGACTTTATGTGAAATTCTGACTTTATGTATAAAACTTCTTTAGATAGACATTGATTCCAAAACCCACTGAGTCTGAGAAGAATGGGAACCAAATATACAAAAAGTAAAAAAAAAAAGAAAACCAAATGCCAATTTTACCCCATTTTTTGTCTTTACAGCTGTGTGACTAAGTGACATTTAAAGAAAGAGCCAGGTTTGATCACAGAGGGAGAAAAGCACTTTAGATTTTGCTCATGGACCTGAAGTTGGCAATGATGGGCTCTGGGTTTATTCCCTCAATAATGGTGAGGGAAACAGTTGTCTCACCCCTCAGATATACACTAAAGATTATCAGATCACAGTGTAACAAAACAGATAATAATAAATGGGACAGAAGCAACAACGTCTCTCAACAAAGAAAAGTCCTCATCCGAATGGACTCACTGTCAAACTCAGCCAAACTTTTAATGAAGAGCTAATACCAATGTTCCTCCAACTATTGCATAAAATAGAAAGGGAAGGACCATTAACAAATTCCTTCTGTGAACCCTGCATTATCCAGACAATACAACAAGGAAAGGAAAGTCACCCTGATGAACACAGATGCAAAGATTTGCAATGCAATTCTTGCAAATCAAATTCAAGAACACATTAGGAAGATCACACACAATGACCACATTGATTTCATTCCAGCAATATAGGTTTGGTTCAACACACATAAATCCATGAGGATATTTCAGCATATGGATGATGTAAGGTCAAAAGCCACATGATCAACTTGATGCAGAAAAGACCTTCTACCAAGCTCAACATCCCTTCCTGATAAAAGCCCTGGAGAATCTAGGGATAGAAGACTCATACCTCAACATACTAACAGCTATCTTTGACAAATTCTTGGCCAGTATTATGCTACATGAGAAGAATATTCCCTTTAAAATTCAGTAATCAATGGTATTATTGACAGAACTAGGAAAAAAATCACAATCCTAAAGTTTATACAGAAGAATAAAAGGCCACAGGTAGTTGAAGTAATGCTTAGCAGAAAGGGTTCAACATTCTTAGACATCAGGGAAATGTTAATTAAAATTCCTCTGAGATTTCATCCTGCCAGAGTCAGAATAGTTATTATCAAGAAAACAAATGACAACAAATATTAGCAAAGATATAGGAAAGAGGAACCATTTTTTACTGCTGGTGAGCAGCATGGAGGTTCTTTACAAACCTAAAGTTCCAACTCCCAGATGACCCACTAGACCACTTTTGTCATAGAGACTTCTACACCTGTGCTTACTGCTGCACTAGATACAACAGCCAGGGAGTGGAACCACCCTACATGTCCACCCGTGGATGGATGGGTGGGTGAAGAAAATGTGGTCCATATACACCTGTAAAGAAAAATGAAATTTATGACAATTGTAGAAAAATGGATGCAACTGGAAATCATCCTGTTAAGACAAATAACAGAGATTCAGAAAGAAAAAAAAATAGTCCATGCTTACCAAGGAGATCTGGTAGAGTTTTCAGGCAGGATCATCATCCAGTCTATCTCAGAGCTTCTCATGTGGATTAGGTTAATATGAATTATTTGGTGATCCTGACATTTTCTCAAAAAGACTATCCCATGCTCTTTCCTTTTGACTTTATTTTTATTTTATTTCTGGTGGATATCATTAACTGTTAAAGAGGCAGTCTATGGCCTAGTAACATAAGCACATAGAAACACTTTCATAGGACCCTACTTTCATTAGAAAAACTCCTAAGTTCAGGTCTTTACCTTAGCTAGGAACACTTGAGAAGACTGGTGTTTTAGTCATTTCCATCCCTACAAATACAATCCATGAGCCTGAATGGCTGTTAAGAAGATGGGCTTATTGAAATCACCACTATGAATGTTCAACTGTGTGGTGCTTGTGGCTGATGGGCTCTGGCAAAAACGTATGGTGAATGGTATCCCAGTGAAAAGAGTGTATGCGAGACAGGAAGCCCAAATGAGGTGGCTAGAATGTTAAATGTCCCCATAGCTTCATTGAGGGAATAAGCTTCATAAGTAGTCCCTAACTGGCAGAGCCTTTGTGAGGCGGAGGCTTGCTGGGGATGGACCTTGGGATGGTATGACTTAGCCCCATTTGTTGCACAGAGTTTGCTCTCTCCTTGCTACGTGTATTGTGGAGATGTGACTGTCTCCTTTTTCTATGCTTTCCCCACCATGGTGACACTTCCTCTTAAAATGGTGCACCAGAAATAAGCCCTTTCCTGCAGCTACTTCTGGTCAGGTATTTTCTTCCAGACATAAGAAGGTTAACTGTTGCTCAGACTGAGCCAAACTTATTCCTAAAAATCTACTGTCTCCAGAACCAATTACTTATGAGTTACCAACATCTATTCTTCTAAGGACAACACCACAAATGGCCTCATTACTTTCCATTAGGCCTCTTAAAGGTTCCACAGCTTCAACATCACCACACTGACTCTTCAAGTACATAGACCTTGGGGTATACACTCAAACCATGTCCAAAGCACATTATCTAGTACATTACAAATCTCAGAATGAGATTGACAAGTCTATCCTAGTAGAGTGGAGAAAGAATATTGCCAATGAGACACACCAACGGGTGGCATAGGAATTAGGGGTGCTGTGTGAATGAACCTGCCGTTCTCAGCCAATCTAAACCAGGCTTGCCTTTGTGACCCATCTCTGTCTCTCTCCTGATACAGGGAAGATTTATACATGTCACTCTCATATTCAGGAGAGAACTTTGCTCCTTTGGCAAAAGCTAGGTAGAAATGGTTGTTTTGTCCCTGTGCTAGGAATGGCTGTGATCCTAAGAGACTTGGGTTAGCCATGGAATAGAAGAGCAGATGCCAGGTTCATGCCAGCTTATAAGGTCAATGGAATAAAACAGGAGCCAAGCAAAGACTATAGCTTTGGCCTATGTTTCATTCAGATCAAGAACAGATCCACCTTATAGTCACAGTTTGATGCCTGCCAAGAGGTTAAAGAGCAAATAATAGGGAAGAGGTTAGAAGGAGGCAGAGGATAGTGGTTTTCAAATTAATATCATTTCTCATTTTGCATTCAAAACCAAACATAGTAGATCCAATTCAGCTCCAGGCATTTTCACCTGTGAAGTCAGATTGGCAGAGTTTGGGAAGAGAGGATGTAGGGGGATAAGAGAAAAATGTACAGGAATGCATTATTCATCCTACATTATCAGATAATGAGATGTTCCAAATGAGTGAGTCTTCCAGATAACTGAACCTTCTTTTCTGAACCTTTGCACTTCCTTTTAAGTTTAGACCATATTTATATATTTTGTTAAGTGGGTTATAGGCATCTCTGCCTAGAATAACTGATTATAATTCACTACTCTCATCTTGGCTATCATCATATTTTCAACAGGAATTAATTATACTTTTTCTTTCTCACACAGATGCCACCCAGCTATGCCCTTCTGGGGTCCTACATTTTTAGCTCTTTTTCCTAGTGAATTTGCTGCTTTTTTCCCTGTGGGTGCCACTTGTCAGTGCATCAGCTTAGGACACTGTTTCCCTTTCTCTCTTCTAATCTTTTGTCCACAGTGACTTAAGAATAAATGGATGTCTCCAGGGAAAAGCAAATAACCAAGCCTATTAAAGCAGCAACTTTATTTTCTGCATGATTCGAAATCCACCATTGAGTTCAGATCCACAAACAATTATTCTGTGTCTGTTAAGTGAAGATGCTATACTTGGTACTGGGGGATTATACAAAGTGCCTCTGAGTGGTTACTGTCCATTAAGGGAAGCAAACAGATGCTTCTCATTTATCAGGGATGTCAAACAGGTAAAGACCATAAATTACATTCATTGTGCAAAGTTTGTCAATAGAAGAAAGCACAGAGTAGAGAAGTAGAATAGAGTACTTACTTCAGTTTGGTTAGAATGATACCAGCAAGGCTACAGAGAGAAAATGATACCTGAAAACGATTTAATAGGATGAGTTCTCTAAGAAGAGAAAAGGTGAGTAAACAGGTTTTACATGCAGGGAACAACAGTTTTGTTCATACATTTGAAAGTGCTAATGTCTGTCTACTCTTTCAGAGAGTTAATGGGTTGGGTGATAGTATTGTTTACTGCATTTAGGGCACTGAAAAACCTTTCATATTTTATGAAAAAAAGTCAAGAAATTGGAATTGCTCCACAGTATCCACTGACAGACAAATACAGAAGATATTGAAGAAATAGAGGGTAGACAGTAGGAGAATTTCCAGTTTTCTTATATTCTCCTTCTAACAGTTGGGCAATCTCTCATCCAAATGAGGAGTGTTCCTATGTAATGTCTTAGAAGTTTTACCAATTATAACAAGGGGCCAAAGTGATTCCTCCCTTTCTTTTTAAGTGCAGTGGTTGTCAAAATGTTGTCCCCAGAACAGTAGCAGCATCAACTGGGGACTTGTTAAAAGTAGAAATGCTCAGTCCCTCTTAAAAGCTGATGGATTAAGACTTGGTATGGGGTCCTGGCCATTTGTTTCCTGGCACCATGGGTGACTCAAGATGTTCACTGGTATTTGAGAACCACTGTCCTGAAGACACAGCCTGAGAAGAAAGCCTCAGAATCAGAGACTGAATTAAGGAAAACATAAGCCAGGTCTGAACAAATGCCCTTTGATATTAAAAAGTTGCTTTTGTGTCACAACTTGACTGTTTAGCCACCAGATGGATCTACAATCAGGAAAGAGGGTAGAAAGCTACACACACCTCTGCCTGTGAGGAAGTTTCACCTAAAACAATAACTTCTGATCATTTTTATTTAACACTTAGTAGACCTTATATGCCTGGTGTGTCCTTTGTTTCTGAAGGTTCAAAATTTTTATTTTTGTGATGTACTGGAAGAGAGCTCAAAAAGGCCCTTCCTGGATCCAATGGGGGAACTCATTTGCCACTTAATTGATTTGCAAATTAAGCAGCTATTGTGATGGCCAGCCCATGGAATGGCTCCCTGGGCCTACTTACCTGCCCATACAAAGAATAAATGCAAAATGAAAATTTATCCAGAAAGTGGCACAATCAGGTAGAGGGTACATTATTGCTCTGTGTGAATGTTTCATGACATCTAGTTATTCTGGCTCAGTCCACTTGACTCACAAATATCATTTCTACCTCAGAAAGCAGGCAATGGAGGCTCTGATCAGAGTAACCCTTCCCTTGGGCAGAGGGGGATGAGAACTGCTCCCTTCCCCTTCTCAGATAGTCTAGGTGCTTCAGGAATTCTCTCTAGTGACTGATGTAGAGTTCACATGGAGACTCTGATGCTATAGGCAAGGGTAGTTCCAGTCTTGTTCTGCCTGTTTGTGTTTGCAAGATGACTTTGTGTTTATAGTTCTCAACCACTAATGTGTCTTGTTCTTTAATCTTAGTGGGGTTGGGGACGATAGCACTGTCCTCTGTACAGACTACACAGACTTGGGAATATGCCCTGGTTCTAACTATACTATGCATGACAAGAGACAGAATCGAAGGGTGGAAGACTAAATGAAATGTGAGCAGAGGGAACCTCTGGGTAGGGCCTCCTCGGAAAGAAATGGAGGGTGCAACCTGCTAACAGATTCCACTTTTAAGTTCCCGTGATTCTAGCTAGCCCAGAAGTAGTTTCCTTTGCTCTCTGGGAATTGGGTTCTCCTTCCAAATCAGAAGATCCCCAGAAAACTTAGGATTGAAGAAGTGGTTATTCGTTGACTGGCTCGACTCTGTTGCTTTAGAGTATATATTGGTTGGGACATATTATCATTAATACTCATATGCTGCTATATCTGACATCTGAATGCCACTTAATTTAGAGAAAAATGAGCCACTGGATGTAAATGAGCTGGCATGGGGCATACCACTTCTGCCCTCAGTGTGTTCTCCCAGGGCCACAGGGTCCCTGCTGTTCTCATTCTCCTTTGGTTTTGGAACAGGTTGGGTCGGAGGGGAAGTATAAGAGACTTCAAAACCTACTTCTGTACTAGGTGCAATTGTTCAAATAACCACTCTCCATTCTGCACTCCATGCAGAATCCACAGTGTAGATCCTACTTTGGTCTGTGTCCACTTTATTGAATATGTACTTTTGTCCCCTGTTCTGTTTTACCTCTGTCCCAGCCCCAGCAAGCCTAGCTTGTCACTGAGTCTTGAGGAAGGAAAAAGAGAGCTGAAAGAATGAGAATTCTGAATTTCCACTGGCATGCATATCTGTTTACAAGGCTGGCTCTGCTCTGAGTCCTCCCAAGGGTTTCATGTCTCTGCTTCTAGCACTTTCAGTAGTGTCCTCTCTGCTGCTAATGAGTTCCAGTCACCTTGAGAAGGAACACAGCAGGTTCCTGGTCAAAGATCTTTTATACTGTGAGGAGAAAGGAAATCCATTACAAATTAATCATCCATTGTTGCAGGGCTTAGACCAGGTACCAATGCACATTGCTAGATACCATTTCCAAAACAGTGGGTCAGGTCAGTGGATAAACTTGGAGTCGTATCAGGAGTCATAGGACAGGACCATTTTCTTCACAGAGATCCTCACTCATAAACTTCAAAACAGTTGAGCAGCATTCCCAGGGAGGAGGAAAGGGGGGGTAAGAGAGGAGAGTTCGGTTAAGAATGATTAAAGTAGATTATATTCATGTATAAAAATATCCCCATGAAACCCATTAATTTGTAGAGTTTACGCATGCCTGAAAAAAAAAAGATATGCCCAACTCAAGGCATTAAAAAATAATAAATTTTTCCAATATAATGGATAGTTAGTAAACTAAATATTCTCCTGTGAGAATAACTCTGATGCAGGCCTGAGCCTTATACATGGAGGGAGGTTTGATCATCTCTGGTAGTAACTCATTACTCACTCTACTGGACTTGGAACCAAGTATTCACTTTGCCTGATACCCTGTCTCTGCTATTTCTAAGACTCTGGCCACAGTCATTAAAATTCAGAGCCCTCTTTTCCCTGATGTCTGATGCTGACAAGCTGTTTACTCTGGATACAACCTACCTCTTTGTCTTGAGTGATATGTGGGTTGATAGGAAAACAAAGAATGTTTATATGCCAAGGTCAACTTTTGCCAACCCACACAATCTTCTCTGCCTCTCAATTTTAGCTTGCAGATAGTGAGGGTCTGCTGCCCGATAGAGTGTGTATCAACCATGTTTTAACCCTTGTCATCTTGCTATGATCTGAGAAACTTTGACATTTTCTCTGGTGACATAGATGTGAATTGGCCTTGCACTAGCCCCTAGGCTTGAGAGTACACTGTTTGTTACTGATGCACAGATGTGTTTGTTCACAGAGACTCTTAACTTGCCTGAATCTATGGGAGTGACTGCTTCTGTCTGTATTGTGGAAGGTAGAATCACAGTCTTTCCTCCCTTTGCCTGACGTGGATCTGAGCCAGTTACCGCATGGGGAACCTGGGATCAGGGCACAGAGCCGGGCTGGAGGGGGCAGGATCTGACCACTTCTGCCACTGTCTTCTCTCTTTCTGGGAAATAATGTGTCCAGTTCTCACAGCCATCTTTCTCTGCTGGTTCCAATTGTATACTCATTTTTAATATAAGAATTAAGGTACAAATAAGTTCAAAAACTTCCTAAGGCTGAACATGGAGTGGAGATCTGGGACACAGTGTGGCCCTCTGTCTTTCGCTCTAGAGCTCTAGCCCACCAAGTGTTGGATAGAAGATGGCACAAGGAAGCCCCAGGCCTGAGTAGGAGACAGAATCAATCAGAGTTCATAGAAAATCACACACATTAGCCTCCTGCACATGTAATGGTGCAATCAAAACATACAAAAAGATTGGCGTTCTTTTATCAAATTTGGAAAATTTTTTTAAGTTTATACTACATGCTATTGACAAAACTTTTGGAGGAACAAGTTGTCTTGGATTGTGAGGGGATGTGGAAGATTCTAAAATTCTCCAGGAAAACAATGTTGACTATTCTCAAAACTACAGATGCCTCTATACTTTGAATCAATCCCTTTCCAGACACAAACACATGCACACACACACAATACACACATACATGTGCACACTCTTTCCCACATCTTGTATGCATGACGTTATAACAGCAAATAAGGAAAACTGGAATTAGCTCACGATGCAGTGGATAAGGCCCTTTAGATTCTATAATGCATTAATAGAATGAAATACCACTCAGTTCTGAAAATGTTTTTATATTTACAAATATATTGAAAAAGTAGGCATTCTCTGCTAATGTCTGTGCTTTGTATTCAAAAAGATGATCATGGTATATTTACTTATGCAGTTTGCTGTAAGTAAGCATCAGAGGAGAAAATAAAAGAAGTTGTAGTATCTGGCAAGAATAATGGGATGGAGGTAATTTAAGTAAAGTAAATGTGGGCAGTGGTTTGGTGGTGGAATCGTGTAACCTTGGTAACTTTCTCATAAAGTGCCTGCTGCACAACATGAGGACTGGACTTCAAAGGCTTAGCACCACATAAATGCTGGTCTGCCTGTAATCTCAGTCAGAGACAAGGGAACTCTGGGCAAGCTGGCTAGCACACCTAGACAAATCAGTGAGTGCTGGGTTCAAGGAAGAGACCTACCTCAGTAAATAAAGTGGATAGTGATTGAGAAATACACCTGACATTAACCTCTACATGCACATATGTGCACCCACACATGAATACACCTGCACATGCATACACCCACACATGTGTGCACCCACACATGCATACACCACATATATATGCCTCCACACATACGTGCCCCCACACATACATGCCCCCCACATGCATACACCCACACATGCATACACCTACACATGTGTGTGCCCACATATTCATGGACCCACACATGTGTGCACCCACACATGCATGTACCTACACATATGTGCACCCACACATATGATCACACATACACATACAAATTAACTAAAATATTTGAAAAACAATACACATGCAGTTGCAAATCTAGGGGAGAGTTGAGGATACGGTTATAGTGAATCTCTTATTTACAGAGAAAAGAAATAATATTTCTCTATGTAAAAATAAAAGTTTCTGGACCAAGCTCATCTCTATAATTAGCCTCATCTTGTTCATCTTTTTACTTAGGATTTATGAAGTGAAGATTAGCTTTTTGCTCTCTCCTCTTCACAATGAATGAAGAAGGGTTGAGGTGTGGCTCAGTGACAGAGTGCTTGTCTTTTTCCTTAGCCCAAGGAGAAATAATAAATGAAGGAAAAGTATTTTCTCTCAATTTCCTCCACTTTGCAGCTCCATGATGAAGTTCCAACATAGTAACATTAGTGCTATCTAACATCTGTACAACTCTTTGATGTACTTGGAGCTAAAAGACTATACAGAGTGGGTAATTAGGAGCCTGTGATGTTATAAAAGGCAAATGTTTCCTTCTTCCAACAATATGTAAGTGACAATTATCAGGGAAGTGAAGCAAAGAAAAATAGACAATGTTTAATGAAACAACTGAATATACTGTTAGAAGATGAAGCAAATTAAGATGGCTTAAAAGAAACGAGATTCTGGGCATCATGAGGCTGGCATGGGTTCACTGGGACCATCATTTGGAGAATCTCTAAAATGTAGACTGTGCAATCCTTCTCTATTCCAGGCAACGTTCTCAACAGCTTCCTTGGGTACAAGGAGACATATTGGTGGTGGCCTTTTTTCTCTCTCACCTGGTTGCTGGCCCACTCTATGGCATGTGACATGTGCTAATTTGTAGAAATGGGAGTGTAAACCTATGTGGTCCTTCTTCAGAGAACACCATAGAAGAGGGTTTCTGGGAAAGTGACATCCCTGGGCAGCTGAAAGAACCCAGCTTGAAGCCACCATGACTCATACCAACCACCCTTTACCTGACCTACGGGTTGAGCCTTTTTCAGTCTTTTCTGATTGTTTGGCTTTGGAACTTCTTGTACATCTTAGCTGTCTGCCTTTTTGTTTAATATGTGTAAACTCTTTTTTTGGCTCAACTGATATCCAGAAGTGTTTTGCATAATGTTTTAATCCCAAACTCTCTGACATATTTTAAAAATATTTTATTTATTTTCAAACAGAGAAATACAGAGAGAGATAGAGAGAGAGACAGAGAGAAAGAGAGAGAGAGAGAGAGAGAGAGAGAGTACCAGGGGCATATGTGGGTCCCGGGGAATTGAACCTGGGGCCTTAGGCACTGGAGGCAAGTGCCTTAATTGCTGAGCGATCTCTCCAACCCCCTCTCTGACATATTTTAGAACACTTTTTGCTGGAAATATTTTGCAAGTAAAAAAATCCCTGAATCTTTGTTAAACATGTTAAACATGCATCTTTGTCTTTTGAGGGAATGGTAGGGTCAGCAGCTCCTGGAAAGAAGAAAAGTAAGGAGGTCTAATCTTCTTCAGGACAGGGTATGAGTTGTTTCTGTGGAAGCATCAGTGGCATTGACATTGTACTCTGGACCACAAAGGAAACCTCTTCCTCTCTCTCTCTCTCTCTCTCTCTCTCTCTCTCTCTCTCTCTCTCTCTCTCTCTCTCTCTCTCTCTCTCTGTCTGTCTCTCGCTCTCACTCTCTTTTGCTCTTCTCGCTCTCTCCTCTCTTAACATGCATTAATTGCTTTTTGCTGGGGCAAGGGATATTTATGGGTTAGGAGATTGCCAAGTTATTTATTAGATGGAGTATCTAGGGATAGACTAATATAAATCACTTAGGCTGGCATTGAATATACCAGACACTCAGTAATTTAAAAACCTTTAATAAAAATGCTAAAATATGAGACTTGTCTTTGGCTGTAATGAGACTCAGTTATCATGTTTTTATCAGGGATATTCAGTCACAGGCTCTTCTACCTCTTATTCTCTGTTTAAGAAAATGTGGAAGTAATCCTTATTTCCTAACTTAGGTTTCTTAGAATGAGGGAGGTCTTCAGGATTTGAAGAAAGACTCATAAGAATTATAGATTTATTATATATTTGGGGGCTAATGACTGACTTCTTTACACTCTGACATTCAAACAAGGTTGCTCAGATTAGAAATAATGTCTTCTGGGAATCTGGAATGATTATAAACAGAAAAGGTGGTGGTGAGATACTTAAATTAGCCTAAAGAAAGTCCCTGTAATCTGTTTTCTTTAGGATCCAATCACATTGTTGTGAATGTCATACCTAACCCCTGGGCTACAAACACAGAATGAAAATTCACAAGTTTGATCCAATAAAACCCTGAGAGCTTGTCTTCTCTTGTAGTATAAGTCTATTCCATTCTATCACTTTTAAAGTATTTTTTATTTTTGTTATCTCATTTTTACATAACTATAACCATAAAACACTGTGGAAGAATGAGACTGAGATCCAGGTTTCAAAGGTACTTTTTTTTTTTTTTTTTTTGGTTTCTCAAGCTTCTAGTCCTACCTCTTCCCACGGGGTAGTGTTTCTGCCTGTGCTCTCAGGAAGTGTCTCAGTCCTGGAGTCCTGATGACTATAGGTCTAGTGCAGTGGTGAGGCACAGGACACACTCTGGCAGCACAGAGCAGAGCTCTGGTGGTAACTTTAGTGGCAAGGAGAAGCCAGGATCTATTAAATACTTCCAAGTCATAAGGTTCTACAACTTGAGCCAAGTCAGGGAGTGGGTGAACCAGCTTTCTGCTAATGTGACTCCAAAAGGATGTGCATAGACCTTCATGGAGGCTGGGCGTTTGGGGAAAGGTTCTAGAACACACTTAGACCTCCTAAAAGCTAGATATAAGTCGAGGTTTTAGAATAAACTCAGAAGGGAAGGTCTAGGAAGCCTATTTCTACTCAAAGATGTGAAACAAGGTGACAAGATGGGCAGAGGTAAGTCATATCAGAAAGCGCCTGCAAACCATAAAAAACAGAACACCATGAGTTGTTGAGGGGCCATGGTGGAATGTGAAATGCTAAGTGCTGACATATGACCCTAATTCTTAGTTCAGGCATCCTTCCACTTCCATCATCCTCAGCCATAAACAGTTACAAAATGTCAGAGCTGAGGCTGAGGACTGGCCCATCAGGGACCTTGCTGAGAAGCCGGGGAAGATGAATACTGGAACCACTGACCTGTCTAAATTCTAACTGAGAAGTGCTAAGAGCAAATGGGAAAGGAGAAGAAAGAGCCTGTGATTCTGGAATTTACTATGTGCCAGACACTGGTCATTGGCACTTGCCTTCATTTGAACGTGTCCCCAGATGTCCTAGTGTTAAAGGCTTGATTTTCAGCCTGTGGTATAGTTCTGAAGCAGAAAAACCCCAAGAGAAGAGATATGTTGGGGGGGGGCTAGAAGACACACCCTTCCCCTTTGAGGAAATATTTGGATGTCATGCATTCTCCTTAGCCTTGACCTTCTCTGCTCTGAGGTAAGCAGTCTGCCTCTGCACTCCCACCGTGCGGGTCTCCCTCAGCTCAGGTCCAAACGCAACATGTCCAGTTGATTGAAATCTCCAAAAATTATGCCAAAATAAACATTTCTTCGCAAAAATCGATTGCCACTGTTTTTATAGCATCATCGAGCTGACTAAGCGGTCATGTTAACATCTTCCTCATGTTGACCATTTATGAGCCAAGAAAGCAAAATTAGGAGTCCAAATAGAGGCAGGGGAAGAAGCTGGTTGTCCCCTGAATTCCTGCCTTTGGTTTTCTCCGTCTCCTCAGCAAAGCAGGTGCTGTTGTATTACATGCTGTTTTGATCACTGAGGTGAGGGTGACTGGTGTCCTGCAAGGGTACCCAAGGGCCCACCATGGTATGTCCACACTAACAACAGTCCAGGTTGGAGAAATTTTGGCCTTATCCAGGTTGAGAGTTGAGCTGGTCCTGATAGAGTACCTTCAGTTTGTCAGATGTGGGTGCACAGCTCAGTCAGGACATGTGACATTAGGGAACTCATGTAAGCCCTCTTTGCCTTTGTTTACTCATCCTCAAAACGCCATCGAGCTTTCATCAGGTTGACCTAAGAGACCTGTGGCTAAGCATTTGTGTGGCACCATCTGACACTAAGAAGGAGCTGAGTGAGAGTTGCAGAGGAAGTAGACTGAAGAGCCTGTGACATTGGTGGTTATGTGTGCCAGGCACTATGTGTGCTCATTTACCCTCTCTAGCTCACAATGGCTTTCGGAGTTACTTATGGTCACTAGACTGTGACTAACCTCTTCAGTTTGAAGAAGAGGGGTATAAAAAATCAAGGAACTTCTCAAGGTCACACTAGGAATCGGAGCAGGAGGGAGCTCAGTTTGTACTAATAAGAGATACTGTGACAATCTTAAAGAGGAAAGGTCTGAAACATGTACCCAGAAGGCTTGAAAATACCCAGGGTCCCTGATGTGAGAGAGGCTTGGGTTGGCAGAGGTCACAGGTCTGGGTTGCCACTTGCTAACAAATACCTGACAGAACTAGGGCTAGCACCAAAGCATTTCAGGATCTGAAAAATGAGGCCCATGATCCCTGGGTCTGATTTTTACTTGAGAATTCTATGATGTAAATTAAGCCCTGTGATCCTATGTATGTGTGTGGCCAGAACCCAGGGGTGAGGGTGCCATTCAGCAACTCAAGGGGCAGAGAGAACAAAAGGACATTCCCAGAGAGCAGGCATCTCCGTGCCAGGGAGGAGCAGCCTGTGCCAGAATGACTCTATCTGCAATTTCTCTGATCATGGTCAGTTGTTTCAATTGTGCAAATTAAAAATAGAAAATGTGTGCCTAACTCTGTAGATGCCTTCTGTGAGATGCACAGTAAAGACTTCCATTACAGATGAACTTGGTAGAGACTGAGTGGTTAGTGATATTACCCAGCACAGACCGAATATTCATGTATCTATTTCAAAATCATTTGTTCTCTTTCCCTGTTTCCTCTCATTAAAAGGGGAAAAATGAATCTGAATAGAGTAGGTCTAAGTAAGCCCCTCAAGCATCAGGCCATTTAGAGGTCTGCATTTCCAGCCAGGCTGTACAACTGAGCACCTAATGAACATGTGGGTATGGCAATGTTTCCAAGCCTCAGGATGGAATTCTCATTGCAATTCAGTCCAATTCCAAGTTGCTGGATGCCTCAGGGGTTTTCAGTCCTGAGAGCTCAAGTTTCCTCTAGAATTTCCTTGAATTCTCTGCATCAACCGACAGCACATACAACACCCCAGAATTGTGTTTAGAGGCACTGAGGATGGTAAGGTAAGGTACTGACTATGCTTAATTATGAGGATTCAGCCCAGTGAGAGACAGGGCAGAAAGGATGGTGTGAGGATCTATCCCAGTGAGAGAGATAAGGCAGAAGAGGATGGTGTGAGGATCCAGTCAGATGAGAGAGAGGGGGCAGAGAGGATGGTGTGAGGATCCATCCTAGTGAGAGAGACAGAACAGAGAGGATGGTGTGAAGATCCAGCATAGTGAGAGACAGAGCATAGAGGATGTTGTGAGGATCCAGCCCAGTGTGAGAGACAGGACAGAGAGGATGGTGTGAGGATCCAGCCCAGTGAGACGGGGCAGAGAGGATGGTGTGAGGATACATCCCAGTGAGAGAGACAGAACCGAGAGGATGGTATGAAGATACAGCCCAGTGAGAGACAGGGCAGAGAAGATGGTGTAAGGATCCAGCCCAGTGAGAGAGACAGGACAGAGAGGATGGTGTAAGGATCCAGTCAGGTGAGCTACAAGGCAGAGAAGATGGTGTGAGGATCTAGCCCAGTGAGAGACAGGGCAGAGAGGATAGTGTGAGGATCCAGCCCAGTGAGAGACAGGGCAGAGAGGATGGTGTGAGGATCCAGCCCAGTGAGAGACAGGGCAGAGAGGATGGTGTGAGGATCCATCCCAGTGAGAGAGACAGAACAGAGAGGATGGTGTGAGGATCCAGCTCAGTGAGAGACAGGGCAGAGAAAATGGTTTGAGGATACAGCCCAGTGATAGACAGGGCAGAGAGGATGGTGTGAGGATCCAGCCCAGTAAGAGACAGGGCAGAGAGGATGGTGTGAGGATCCAACCCAGTGAGAGACAGGGCAGAGAGGATGGTGTAAAAGGACCTTGACCCCTCCCATCTATGCTGCCATACTTCAAGCTTTGTCAATTTACTCCTCCACGTCCCTTAAAACTGCACAGTTTTTGGACTTTTCTATCTATCCAAGCTGCCACCATCTCCACCTCATGACTGAGCCACCTGCACAGTTCCAGTTCCCCAGGTTATACTCTCTAATGCAGCCAGGAATGGTGTGTTCCTCAGGGCATTCTGTCCTTCCCATGACACATGTCCTCATCATCACCACCATCTTTGCAATCATCACTGTCATCACCAAGCTCACCAGCATCGCTGTCATCCTCACCACTCTCCATCCATCATCCTTGCAAGCCTGTCTTCGCCACTATCTTCACCATTGTCACTGTCATTGTCATCTCTGTTATTGTCACCACCATCAACTATCCCCATTGTCTATCACCATTTTTATAAATTATGGTGTTCCTTCCACTTGCTCTTATAATGAACATTTAAGACCTAGTGTCTCTTTGAAGAGTCATTTCTGCATCCTACCTGCCCTTTGACTGGATTTTCTTCTCCTTTGAGTCAGAGTCATCCAGCTGTCCAGGCTCTCTTTCTCTATAGTCTCTGCCTAGGCTGATTGCTCAGCTAAGTTCTTTCTATAACTGATTGCTCACTGAACTCCCTGGCCAGGACAAGCACTCTATTATGGGCTGCCATGGAGCGGTGCACCAGGTCTTAACACCCAGAGTGGTAATCACATATGAAGTGGTGTGCTTATTCATAGGTGTCAGTGGCCCTGTAGACCATCAGCTCCATCAGTTACATGAGGGAATATATCTATTTACAATTCTCTCCCCAACATAATGCCTACCATAGACTAGGCACTCCACAGTGTTTGGGGATGCTGCATCAAATCCTTATCCACAGGAAAACATGGAACATGGATTTGTATTCATTTCCAGAACCTTGAAAGCTGCAGGAGGCAGTGTGTTCTTTCTCAATATCGGTTTTCATCCAGTGGACAAAGGATGAATGCGGACAGGGTACAGAAGAGCACACAGAGAATTGTTAGGTGACAAATGTGTACTTGGCTTTGGAGCCTTACCGGACAGACTGGTGGGGTTAGAGTATGTTATCTCATAAAGAAAGAGCAATTGTTAGGGCTCAGATGTTAAAATGTTCTACAAAAACTCATCTAATGAAGGCTTTGTTTTTAGTGGATGGTGCTATTAGGGATGGGAGAGCCTTCGATAGGCCTAGAAGAAGGGAGTTAGGTCTTTTTTTTTTCATCCTACTACGAGGTGAAAGTACTTTCTTGGCCCTACACTTCCACTGTGGTGGAACCAGAGAGCCCAAAAGTGGATCAAGTGACTGATGGACTTAAACTATAAGCTGCTCAAAATGTGTCTTCTTTGTAAGTTGTCATAGTAACAGAAGTTAGCCAACACAGCCAATGAAAGATGGAAAGTTAAGCAGACCTGTTTCAGTTTTCTACATGAAAACAAAATTATGAACTTATAAGTATGAAATGTTCATTTTGCTGCAAGTCTCTATATATTATAATCCATGAGTGCTTGGCCTTGTTGTTTGGGGGCAGGAGAGGTAGTAACAGAACACAGCAGAGAAAAACTACTAATCTCTTAAATGAGAATTAAAGAAAGAGAAAACAGGGTTCCATAATTCCTTCTGGCTGGCATATCCCTGATTCAAGAACTCCCACAGGCCCCACCTCTTAAAGGTTCCACTCTTCCAATGGCGCCACATTGGGGACCAAACCTTAATGCACAAACTTTTAGAGGGTGTTGAGGATCTAAAATATAACAAGACCCCATTTAGCACCATGCAATGAGCTATCACTATATGCAAAGCCCTGTCTGAGAACCCGTGTGTGTGGAGTTCTGTCTCTCCTTCCCATGTAAGAACTGCCAGTTTTACCTCTCAGAAGATGGTGGACCAACACTGATTTCTTTGATGCACATACCCCCATTTGCAGATCTTCCTAAATTAGGTGAAGCTCGAATGGATCTATTTTTTGTTTTATTTGAACTTATTATGTCTTATCTAAAAAGTCATTTCCATTTTCTAATCAGAGATGGTAAAGATTTTTCTGGTTTTCAAGGAAGTCTTAGCTCTTAAATTTAAGTCTTTGATCTGCTTTGAATTATTATTATTATTATTATTATTATTATTATTATTATTATTATTATTATATATGTGTGTGTGTGTGGTGTGAAGTTGGTATCCAAATCCACTCTTTTGCAAATGGATATCCAAGTGCCATTTTTGGATACTTTATTCCTTTCTTATTGAACTGTCTCTACACTTTGTTGATATATTGATGATTAAAGGGAATTTGTATATTAAGGGAAATTATATATTACATAAGTATAAGCTACTATTTTGTTGTTGCTCCCAGGTGTATTCTATTGGGCTTGGTTTGGTTTCCTCTCCTCTCTCCCCCTCCTGCTTTTTCTCTTTCATTTTCCCCTCCCTTCCTTCCTTCTCTTTCAACAGCATCACATACTATAGTGCAGGCCAGCCTGGAACTCACTGTGTAACACAGACTATCCTTGTCTCTGTCTCTTGAGTGTGAGAATACAAGTCTGAACCACCACACCTGGCTTGTAACCTGGGCTTCTAGTGCTGCCAGATGATGGATGTGGAGTTTGAGAAGAGACTTGATATTTAATAATCCAGCTCCTTCATTTTAAAACTAACCAAAACAAATAAAGAACACACACACACACACACACACACACACACACACACACACACACACACACACCACTTACATGAGATGACATGACCAGGAAAGAAAAAAGTACTAGAGCCCATCTGTCCTCAAGCTTCACATAGTGTCCTGGGGTTTTTGTTCATTGTCATTGTGGTATTGTGGTTCATATTGAGCTAGCCTAGTCTGAATCCCACACTGCCCAGTTTATTTTTGCCTCTGGTTTAGAAAATTAGTTCTCCTATTAAGATTCAGAAAGGTAACCCCACAAGAATAAAATATTGGCTTCTTAAAAGCATTTATTGTATTATTTTTTGTAAATTAGCCTTGAGTGTTTAAAACTGTAATGAAAAGCATTTCATATTTCTATTAGCCTTCTCAACATCTCTTAATATTTGTTATTCCCTGAGCATAATAATAACATTAAAGTGAAAATAGTTATAGCTATTTAAGGCATTTTCTCTGATCTAATCTCCACATCTCTGCTTAAGCAGATATTCCTATGCCCATTATATAGTCCAGGAAGCTGAAATTTAATGGCTCAAGTATATGGCTTTTTCAAAAATCAAATCAAAATAGAAAGAAAATGTTATTGGAATTTTTGTCTCTAGGACTTAACGTTCAGAGATGTTTTGTTTTTAGCCATGCAGCTTGAGTAAGACACTTGAAACCCAAATCCTGAGCATGGGCAGAGACAACAGAGGGTCTTGGTGTGGGGATACAGGGCAGGGCACTGGGGGCAGGACACGGCATTGGAAGCCATCATGAGTGGATAGCAGGCCTGGAGAGCAGGGAGGGTGCTGGGGATAGTACAGATGCCAGCCTGGTGTGGATGCTCAGGATAAAACCAAGCCCAATGCTAGGCTGTCACTGGGCATTCTCATTTTGGGCTGCATACCAAATTCACCTTGGAGACTTTTAAACCGTATAACTTCCTGTCATGGGCCAGATTCAGTACTCTGTGATCAAAGGAAAACCATCTCCCTGGAGTTCTTGCTGGCATGACAACACAGTGACAAAAGCCAGCAATGCTGAGTCCTACTCTGCTGGAATCAGGTGGCACCCCTCCACAATGCCTGGGCCTGCACTCCACAGAGGAAGCTGCTGACATCCAGAGGACTAAAGCCACCCAGGCATTTTGTGAGTGTAGGGAAGCCACAGCCAGAATCTGGATCAGTGTCCCCAGAGCCAGGGCTCTGTTGCAGGGAACCAAGCATCTTGATGCTTGCTTCATGGAAGTACTCGTCACACTTGGGACGTTCTACCATGCCTGTTCAGAGATGTCATGAGAATCAAATTAGATAATGAAATGAAAGACTTTATTGTGTTTGAGGGATCAATGACTCCTGGCTGGCTGGCTGCCCTTGGAGAAGTGGCAGTCACCTCTGCTGCTACCTGCTTGTGACTCTGCCTTTAGTTGAGATAAGCGGCATGCTCCTGTCCTGCTGGGCATCATACTGAGGCCTTTACCCTGTTCCTTCTAGAAGGATTGCTGAAACAGATAAGGAGCCAGGTGCACTGGCTCAGGGGTAAAAAGCTCAGCTAAGCAGCTGGGGAGATAGCTCAGTAAAGCCTGCCTGCATGGGTTGAATTCCCCAGCACACCACATTAAACTGCATGCAAAACGTTTCATGCATCTGTCACTCCAATGCACCATCAGCAATGGGAGGAGGAAGCTGGAGTATCTGAAGCTCCAGGGCAGAGAGTCTGACATTCCTTTGCAGTTTGCAGACATTTATCTGGAAGTTAAACTTGCTGTGGCAAGAGATTCTGACTCAAGAAGGTAGGTCACTGAAAACTTTAAGTTGTCTTCTGACCTTCCCCCACATGATATGGAATGTGTCCATATGCCCCCCACAAATAAATGAATAAAACTTTTAAAACTCAATTGGAGGGGATAGAGAGCTGACTCATTGGTTAAAGGCTTTCTTGCAAAGCCTAATGTCCTTGGTTTGATTCCTCAGTACCCACATGAAGCCAGGTGCACAAAGTGGCACATGCATCTAGAGTTTGTTTGCAATGGCAGGAGGCCCTGGTGGGCCCATACTTCTCTCTCAAATAAATAAAAATATTTTTTTAAAAACTCAATTGGAGAGGATGATACTAGCAATAATGTTTCAAACATTGCAGTTTCTAGATCATGTGTACATAGAATGGAATTATATATATATATATATATATATATATATATATATATATATATATATAGTGTTTACTAAAGGTTACATTATACAATATACATTATATATACTTATATAGTATTTGTAGGCATAATTATATAATATGTATTATAAATAATATATATAATTTATAATATATTAAATAAATGTTATATATCAATTCTCAATATAGTTATAAAATTATACATAATGTGATTATTACACATAATTTAGTATGTGACAGTTTTAAGTTTACTTACTTAATATATTCAACTTAATAAAGTCTGAGTAAACCTTCCCTCCCCAGTCATCCAAGGAAAGTTCACCCATAAAACCTGACATAAAATTAAAGAAGCTGAGATTTTGAAATTATGCAATAGGAGCAGCTTAAATGGATTCTCTGTTCTCGAATGGCACAAACGATATTCACAATGAGTGTACAAAAGATTAATGGCTTCTCACATGTGTTAAGTATGTGTCTATTTCCAGGCACTATGCTAGTATGCTTGACACAGTCACATCTATTTCTTATAACAACCTGAAGAGGCTTATTTTGTCGTCTTCATGTTACAGATAATGAACTAGGGTCCCAGAGGAGATGGGTAAAAGTTACCCAGGTCATGCAGGTCCGTTGGATTCCAGAGCTTGATTGATGGTCCGGCCCCTCATCGTGTGCAGGAAGGTATAATGTGCACAGGAACCATCCTGTTCGCTTGGTGCCAAGAATTGCCTCACCTTCAGGGAAGCATTTTTAAATTCAAGTTGCTCTCTCAAAAGTACACAATAATTTACCTAACCTAAGTCTATTGAAGCCATTTATTTATTCAACAAATTTTCATTATGTCAAGCACGGTGCTAAGTACTGGCTCTATATAGTGTTTTATGAAGCCTATAGTTTAGTTAGACAAGGAAATAAACAAAAAAGCCATATCAATGAACACATAAGCACAAAATCATGTAAGTATCATGGAGAAAAATGTGAAAAATACAAGAATAGAGTCTGAATTAAAGAAGAAGTAGGTGAGAGCTGAGGTCATTCGTAAAGGCTGAGCCCAGAAGGAAAAGGAATACAAGAGAAGAGTATGCTGTTGAGTATTTCAGCGACAGGAAAGAACAAATGTCAGATCTCTAGGGTGGGAAACAGTTGGCTCCCAACTTAAATATCTACACACTTACGCATTATGGTGATGGGAAGTGTGTCAGTGCATGTCAGACACTGCATTGTAGAATGGAAGTGTGAGATAGATCCAGAAGACACTGACCACGGAATACCAGCTGCAATGATAAAGGCATGAAAATGAATTCCTGAGGAAGGAAAGCGAGCAACTCAGACATCAAAACAGAGCTGTTATCTTAGTGATGTGGTGAGAGATGAGTGGTCCACAGGGCACAGAAGTGGGAAGTGTTTTCCATGCAGAAGGACTGGGGTGTGGAAGGATGGAAATGAGAAGAGTGCAGGCAAGAAGCCTGCACTGGAAAAGAGGCCACCAGTTAGGAGGTAGATGGGCGGCTTGACACTGGGCCTGTGCACCAATTTCAACCCTGCCAGAAAGTCTACACTGTACCTGCTTAGCAAGCGGCTGATGTTGGAGATTTAGGTGAAAGCAAGGTGTCTATAGGTACCTTGGTGAGCATATGGGGTTTGGATGGTAAAGTGGTGGTGAGCAGAGAATGATGAGACTCCTGTAGTATCCTGAGAAAGATTGAGACTCTCAGCTAAGTAATGGCAGTGGCCAGTCACAGGCCAGGTTCCAGAGCACATCTGGGGTTGCTAACAACAGGAGGCTATGCTGTAGGGAGAGACAGTGAGCATACTTCATGGTAACCCTGGAACTCTTCCTCAAAATACTTGATTACTACCTATTCAACATTGTCTGCCTACACATTGCATTAATACACAGAGACTGGAAGAAACGTTGCTTTATCTGTCACCTAGCTAAAATGACTACAGATGTGCATTGAGCAGTCTGCAGAGCCTGTGCAGATGTCCTGTTGTCAGCCCCTGTAGCAGCTAGTTTCCTCAAGTCAAAGGAGAAGAGGTGTCTTGGGAATTACAATGGAGAAGGCATATTGCATCCCAGCAGCGAAGACTTGGTGTCTGCAACTCCATCCATTGTGGTGGGAGCTTGTGGCTAGTTACAGAAAGCTCAGATCCCAAATGGACCTGGGCTGTCACCCTCAAGGCCACCACTAGTGACTAGCCTATATCCACCTGCTAGGCTCAAAGGTTCCATAACCTCCCAGGAACTGTGCCAACAACTGGGGACCTATTATTCAGATTCAACTTATGACACTCAACATCAGTGAGGAATCCATCAAAATCCCTGCTCCCCTTGTGGGGAAGACAAAGAGCACCTACAGACATGTTGTTTATAACCCTTCAGTTGGAGTCCCATGGGCCTAACATCTACTTTGAATAGTCTAATCATTTCAAGTAAGATTGTTATTCATTTCTTTATGCTGCTTTTTATATTGATACACCCAAACATGATATATAGATTCATCTGTTACAGATACTTGTTTGTGTTAAACAAAGTTCTCCTGCCAAAATACAGGAAAGCAGTCAAAGTACTTCCCAAGTGACCTTTTATAGTATTTTCAAAAAGTTATCATGGAAGCGAGGCTAGAGTTTAATAATATTGCCAAGTTCAATTCAGATTTAAAATTAAATTGGAAGCATTAAATAATACCCTTGACAAGTAACTGGAGAAACGGGATGGTAAGAGGGGATTGCGTTGCCAATAGTTTGTGGAGAGCTGGAACGGCTTGGATGGCATGACAGCCTTGTTCACTGTGGTGGCTTCTGTGAAAGTGCTGCACTGGGCAGACATTCGAAGCAGAAGAAACTGAACTTACAAAGTCGCCTGGGCTTGGGAAGTGTTGGGATTAAACAAACAGGGAGAATAATATATGTTCTCCCAGGTGTTAATCCTATAATTTCAGTAAATTTACTGAACTCTGCCCATGTGTCAGTGTTTTAAATTTATTCTTTTTCTCTCATACTGTTTCATGTATGTGCAAAACATCTTAAAAGCAGTTTGATCTCAGTGTTGGCTGTGAGGGTGTCCTAAGTGACCCTGAAGGACTTTGTTTCTTGCCAAAGCACTGTTCACTTCCTCTCTCTTTGACTACCTGCTCCCTGGAAAGTGAGGTCTCCTTCTTTCTGTCAGAAAGTGATATGGAACGCTCTGGAATTGCAGGGGATGCCAGCGCTTTGAGGCTGGGTGTGCATCTGGTTTCCCTTGGCTATCCACTTCAGGAAGCTCTTTCCTAATGAGTAACATTGGCTGAACACATGGGGAATGAGGAGGTCATATTAAGTACCCATGAATCTTATAAATATCTCTTCACCCCATCTCCTCAAACTATTACAAGAAATACACCAGCTATAAGAATGGTGGCTTGTGGTGTGCTGGGAATTCATGCCTGAGCGTCATGGCTGTGATGTATTAAGTCTAGCTCCAGGGACACAACTGTGTTTCCTCTAACTGAGCTAACCTCTCACTGTGCTGGGCCCAACTTCTTTCCAGGGGGACCCTGGGGTCTTCATAAAGGGACCTTGACAAGCCTAGTACTTTCGGCTAAAGGAGACATTATTTTGAGTATATTTTAGAAGTTGCACTGAACTTGCTGCTTATAGGAGTAAAAAAATGTATTGATATTTTCTAAGCCCAGAACTATTTTTTAACAAGCTAGAAAATACTGAAAAACAGGTAGAACCATTTTCTCAAGAGAATGCTGTGAAGTTAGAATGTGCACTTTTTTCCCAGTGTGTATTTTGGTAAAATATGTGCACTGAAACTTCAGGGCAATTCCTAATGCAGGAATAATCCAAAATGTGGCAGATTTATAAGCTAGGCAATTTTTATTTATTTGCTAATGTGCATTCCCTTCAGAGCCCAAATGTTCTGCTGGTTACTTATGGCTTCTCCTTGAACAGACTTACCTGTAAGGTCTCAGCAGCATAAAACGACAGGCGGCAGAGTCAGTTGTCAGAATGAAGCATCAGCCATAACTCTCACCTGCCTCTGACTAGGGTGGTTGGGAACCTACTAGCACTCTACCTGTTTGATAATTAATATTTCACAATCGAAGTGGCAGTGCAAATAACTCAGCAAGACGAGAGCTGGGGCCTCCTCCTCTTGTGTTTTTCCCCTTTTATCTGAAGATTTGGAGGAATATTGGGAAGAAAGGATTAGGTATCTGAAATCTTCTACTCTAAGCTTTGCCTCCCTGAGCATTTGGGATTCTGTTCAATCCACGCTATGTTCTTCCCTCAAAGAGGAATTATGCACTCATCCCTGGCATCCTGAAGCCTTGTGTTAAGAAAGCAGACATGTGAGTGAGTTCTGCTTGTTCTGAAGCACCCACCCAGGCCCCTAGCTAAAGAGGCCAGAGTGCAGTGCTGGCTGGAACTCAGCACACTCTGTGGCCTTCCCAAGGCGGGTTTGGATGAGATGGTCACAGAAGAAATGGTTCAAGATGTGGAGACAAGTAACGGAGGAGTGCAGAGGGAAGGTGATGCTTGACGAGCCACATATTTACAGGCAGGGAACCAAGGAAGAAGGAGGGAAAGCAAAGTCATGGTAATACCTGGTCCCTGGCACAGTCCAGTGGGGCTGGGATCTCCTATGGGCTCCAGGAGTGGGAATCTTCCGTGGGAATGAAGGTACAGTCAGACCATGAAGACTCCAATCATCCAGAAGAGCTAGTGTGGAGAGGTTCACCTGGGAGGCCCGCTAAAAGAGTCAGTAGGGGGGCAACTTGATTAAATTATTGTTTCAAAAAGTCACTCTGTCTGCATGGGCCAAAACGTGGTAAGATACCAGGTGGAAGGTTTCTGGTGGGAGACTATTGTAGTTCTCCATTTGGAAATTGGTGAAAGACACAGCTAGGAAAAATGATGCAAACTAAGAGCTGAGATGAAATCTTCCTATACTCGTTTTGAGTTGAATTGATAATCAAGGCCAGGAGGTGGCCGAGTTCAGTAGTAAGGACAGGATCATGTTAGGTCCTGCAGTGCTAAAGCTGCATGGACGTGATGGCTTCAGCCCAGCAGAGAGAAACAATCATGAAATGTTATTGTTGCTGTTACTGTCATCAGCAGCGGCATTGTTGTTGTCGCCATAGCAACCAATACTTATTTAGTGCTTATTTTATGTCAGGCACTCTGCAAGGCCAGTATTCCCTCTTAAATCTCCTATCACAGTGATGTTAGCTACTACCTTCGCATGCAGTTCACAGGTTAGGCTACCACAGTTCCAACAGGTGAATGCAAATTACTGCTTAGGATCATGCAGTAGAGGAGGAACTGTGCTCCAGTTTCACTATGTTGGGTTTTGACAGTAAGTCACAGCTCCACATAAGCCACAAGGTCACCAGCACTCCCTACTATCGGTGCCGCTGAGCTCCTTGGTTAGGTACAGTCAGTGAATTTTAGGCATAAATCAAGGAGCATTTATACAATGTGAGGGTGATAACAGTAGCAGAGACATTAAAGCCTGCTTCTTGGGCCCTAGCAGGAAGCAGCTGATAGTAATGAAGGACATCAGAGAAAATTTCACTGAGTTTTAAAGAATAGAGAGGAATTTCCAGATGAAGAAAGGGATAGCAGGATGAAATACTGTTTGCAAGTTCAAAGCCTTTGAGAATGCCGGAGTTCTTGGGAAGTGGTAACTAACCCACTGCACTTGGCTTTGGGAGTAAGATATTGGAAATGGCCTGTGTCTGGGCATTACTCATGGTAATGCACATAAGCCAGAGGTTTCACTACAAGGAATGAACATGTGGAAAGAGGAACACTTGGAAGTGTTTGTATATTTGCTTTTGTTCTATGTCTCAACCAACAAGCAACTATACCCCTGTATTGAGATTCTTGGTTTCCTATACAGTCACACACTCACCACTGCCACCTATGTCACCAGAGCACAATAGTGCGCTCTCTCTTTTCCAGAAATACTTTGTAAGATTGTCAATGGCTAGATCCTTGTCATGCTGAAGAATCTGGAATTTATTGTTGAGAATACTATTCAACATAAAAATGTACTGTAACACATAATTGTGGGCTAATAGCTCCTTTTCAGTGCAAAGATTCATTCTGTTTCTTTATAGTTCCTCCCCAGATAATGAACATCTCCTCGGATGTTACTGTGAATGAGGGAAGCAGTGTGACCCTGCTGTGTCTTGCTATTGGTAGACCAGAGCCAACTGTGACATGGAGACACCTGTCCGTCAAGGGTAAGGAATTCTGTGTGAATCTTTGAGAGGGAAAACATTCAAAGACTCATTTCCCATGAGCACTGTATGTAAATGCAGTGATGGGAAGTCTCACTGGTAAGGTTCATCAACTGCTGAGTATTATGTCTTAGAAGACTTTATAGGTCAGATTTACTGGATTCACGTTCTCCATCCTTTCAATGAACTTCAAAGGCTTTGATTCTAAACTATGGAGAACAGGGGAGTATGAGAATAGCTTCCTTTTATGATGTCACTTCTCATGTGGAGATGGGTGTATCCTTTTTTACAGTACAAGGTGAGGGGATACCCTATAATGGTAACTGGTTCCTTTAGCATTGATGTGTGTGCTGAAGAAAGAGACCGCCTGCTTGCATTCTTTATGACACTTGTTGAGAGCCATACTATTTGATCTGTATACCAATAGTTCACCTTGAGTAGAAGAAGGCCAGTAGAGATAAGGGATTGCACCTGGGTATGTGCTGGGCACTCAGTAGTTGGTATTGAAACATCAGTTATGATCATACCAACTTTTAAGAAGGGGATAAAGAGTACACCTGGCCTTTTCCCTTTGGAAATAAAATTGCTCCAAGTTGAAGTTTGAGATAGGCACAGAGCCCCTTGATACATTTACTCTGTTACCAGAAACTATGATTGATTCTAGAGATTATATAAGAAACAAGTGTTCCCTCTGGCATTAGGAAATCCAAACATGAAACCGGTGAATTGGAAAATATATATTCCTGCATGTAATGTAGAAATAATGTAGATCTAAAAACAAGGGAGTTAATTTCAGTAACCTTGAGAAAGGCAAAGATCGGCTAGGACACACACACACACACACACAATACTAACCATGAAAGAAAGGAAAATGACAAACATCAATGAATTTCCTAGGGCCAAGTATAAAAAGCTCTGTGACTTAAACAACAGAAATGTATTTCCTCACATTGCCAGAGGCTGTATATCAAAGGTCAAAGTGTGGCAAGGTTGAGTCCTTTCAGTGTTCAGGAGAATCTATGATAAGCTCATGGTGATATGTGGCAATATTTTTGCATTTCTTGATTTATAGATATGTCGCTTTCATCTTCACATGAGGTTTTCCCTGTGTGTGTATCCCCCACCTTTCTACAAGGTGCATGCAAAACTTTTTCCTTGGGGAGACATGGACACATGTATATTCATCCTAGACAGGACAGACAACAGACTAAAGTATGATTGCACCAAAACCAGTTTTGGTGAAACAATGCATTTATTAACACTGCTTATAAAGCAGGGTGAGGGGTTGCTCAGAGGACCATGGTGACTTAAAGCAGCTGAATCGCTGAAAGGCCCACCCCAGCATATGTGATTACTCATGTAAACTGCATCTCTGAAGCACACTGCACAACCTGAAGGCAGCTCTGCTGGTTGAAGAGTCTCTTCCCAAGCAGTTGTTTCCCTGTATCCCTTCCTTAGGGTAGGCGATTGCAATCTTTTCCCAGACTTGACTTCCTGAGTTTCAGGAGTCTCAGCTCTCCTGAGCTTCCTTTCTCTCCACAGAAGGGAATGTTTCAATTGGGAGGAAATTGTTAAATAACATAAGGACATGAGGCACACAGGCTCACAGGAATAATCACACTTTTATTTTTTTAATTCTTTATTATCCATAATTAGATACACTGAATGAGTGAATAATGTACTGATATCCCCAATTCCCCAATTTTCCTCCTCCCTGTCCCCAATCAGTTGGGTATCCTTCTGGGTATTCTTCTGTGGGTAGCCTGGATCAGTCCATTGGGTAGGGGGTTATGGATAGCCTAAGAGTCAACCCAGTTCCATTGCCCTTTGTATGTTGTTACTGAGGGGGGCCATGTCTCTGGATATTCTCCTCTACCATGGCTCTTACAATCTTTCTGCCCCTCTTGTGCTCAGTTCCCTGAATGACCACACTTTTATTTGATTGCCTCTATCAAGGCCCTATTTCCAATATAGTCACATTCTGAAACCCTGAGAATTAAGAATAAGAGGTATAATCCAAGGAGGGATTTCACTTAATCATAATAGGCTCCATCTAAATTAAACATCCATAGAAATGATAAGTATGGGAAAAATTGTACATATTTCTGACAAAGAAGTTGCATCTCATATATATGAAAAATTTATAACACGCAAGTCTAAGAACCTACCTCAATAAAAATCAAAAAGGTCCTATGCATAAATAGCATATAAGAAAATGAAAATACACGTGACTTCCTAATCAGAGAAATGAAAGTTCAACTACAGGGAGACACCACTCTACAACCACTAGAAATATCAGAACTAGATGGACTGATGATACAATGTGGTAAAAAACATGGAGGCACTGAACCTCCTGCCCATCAACTCTGGACTATAAAGTTGGATAAGCCCTGTGAAAAAAACATTTAGGGTTTTGTTATAAAGTTGACATATGAGCCAGCGAGTTCATCCCCAAGCATTTACTCAAAATAAATGGACATATGTGCACACAAACATTACTACACATCAATGTTGGTAGTAGCTTTGTTCATAATAGTGTTGATAGAACAAGCCCAAATAACCAACCACAGCAAATAGACAAACTGAGGGAGCACCACTCAGCAGTTAGAAAAACAAAGCACTGTTATACCTGACAAAGTGAATGAGCCCCAAAAACACAGTGAGGAAGAGAAGTTGAGCATAGCTGCATGCACACAGGATGACACGTGTAAGTGAAGTTCCAGAAAAGTCAAGAACCATCAAAACTTTAGGGTGACAGAAGTCAAGTCACTAGTTATAGGGGCTCAATTTTGGGTAGAATGAACTGCAAAGAGCAAGAAATCAGGGGAATTTTTGTCTTAATGAGTGTTAAGTCAAAACCAATAAAGCTATACACTAAAATATGTGCAGAGTATATGAAAATTAAATTCCAGTAAGTTTTTCAGTATATAGACATGTAGAGTAAAATGACCTGAATGTGTATGCCCAATTTAGGACATCATTCTGTCAGTAATATCAAAAAGGAGACTAGATTTGTTAGAACATTTCATAAGTTTTTGAAGATTTCTTACATATACTAAGTATTGTTTCTGCCCAGATTTTTTTATTGGGAAAGACAATGTTAATAAACTTTCTTAACATTTTTGTATGGAGACTTTAAATGTCAAAACTTAATATTTTAACATCAGAATGTAATTTTAATAAGGGCATTACAACACATAGGAAAGATGTCACAAAGCTCAGCTTTACTGGCATATAAGTAATGCTCGTTACCAATGACATGAACTGAGGGGAATTTTGTCTACAGTCAGGGAGAATTGGAGGCTTACATTATATACAAAAATATACCTAACTAAGCATCAGTCCAATTTTTATGCATTTGGTACTGTAATATGTATTTATAAATGCCTTGAAAATACTTATTTGATCCTAAATATATAGATGTCTAAGCCTAGAACTATTTTTAAAGGAATTTTGACTTTGTACAAGTGTTTTGAAGCAGGTCTTTCTAATGGTACGCCTTGCGGATTTCTCTTTTAAAAGAAGGGAGATTTATTCATCTTCCCAACCTTTTATATGGTGTAATAGTTGCAATTCAGCCTCAGAAAAATCCCAGCAAATTCTAAATGTGAATGTTGCCTGTGCTCTTGTAGTCTCCTGGGCCATTCTCTGCTGTGAGCTTGCTTTGTCTTTGCATTGCCAGGCCTTCGCTTCACTGTCTTTCATTTCTTCTATTGTTTTTCTCTCCTGCTTTCAGTGACATTCAAACATTTCAACTCAAGGTATTGTTTCCACAGCTTGAAAAGATTTGGAACCCAGAGAGTTTCCAAGTTTAAAATTTTCATCTGCTGGGTAGGAACCTGTCTTTTCTTTTCTTTTCTTTCTTTCTTTTTTTTTTTTTTTTTTTTTTTTTTTTTTTTTTTTTTTTTTTTGGTTCTTGAAAGATGTTCTCCATCACTGGAAGTTAGGGACTTGTTCTAAGGTTTAGAGGATCATTCAGTAAAACATTGGCATCAAACAGCTTTTTAAAGAAATTTTACTTATTTGTAAGCAGAGAGATACAGAGAGAGAGAGAGAGAGAGAGAGAGAGAGAGAGAGAGAGAGAGAGAGAGGGGAGTATGGCCTCTAGCCGCTGCAAGCAAACTCCATATGCATGCACCACTTTGTGCATCTGGCTTACTTGAACCAGGGTCCTTGGGCTTTGGAGGCAAGTATCTTAACTGAACCATCTCTCCAGCCTCTCAAACAGCTTTTTAAGAGGAAATTTTGTTGTTTAGTTCAGATAGGAAGAATAAGAAATAAAGGCTGCAATGATATTTCCTTTGAAATAACAATAGGATTATGTGGGAGGATTTAGCTCATTGGACAGTTTTGTTCCCAAAATACTGATGCAATTTTTAAAATATATGACTTAGAGTTTGGAATTTTTGTTGTAGGAGTCAAGAAATAAACTTTGTTTTAAGAAAAAATACTTAAATGAGCAGATACTTAAAGATTAAAAATAGTATTCACACCAATTTAAAATTGATAGTCTAAGCTGAAGATGTAGCTCAGCAGTAGTTTGCTTAGCATGCCCACAGACCTGGGTTCAAATCCCAGTACCACAAAATGAGAGTTTGAGTACTTGTGGTCAGTCTTTATGAATGCTAGGTAAATGCCACATCACATGAGAGGATAATAATGCTAAGATTTATTGGACTTGAAACTATAAGAAGTCTCTAAAACAGGGCTGGAGAGATGGCTCAGCAGTTAAGGCACTTGCCTCCAGTGCCTAAGGCCCCAGGTTCAATTCAGTTCCCCATTACCCACAACCCACATAAGCCTGACTCTCTCTCTCTCTCAAATTAATAAATAAAATATTAAAACAATAAATGTCTAAAACATAATAAAAATGGAAGTAAAATTAGGTATGGCTAAAAATACAGGAACATGATCACCACTAAGAGCAATAGAAAATTGAGAAAGAGGTTCAAGCAGGGATATAATAGTACACAGTTGTTTAAAATGATCTGGGGGAGGGAGCTGGGAAGACTGCTTAGTAGTTAAAGGTACTTGCTTACAAAGCCTGGTGGCCTGGGTTCAGTTCCTCAGAACTCAAGTAAAGTAGCCAATCTGGTGGTATCTGGTGTTCATTTGCAGCAGCAAGAGACCCTTAACTGCCTGCACATATGCATATATAATACTAACTGGTAAGAAGAAGAGGGCGTGGGGCTTGGATAACTTTGACCAATTCCCCTGGTATAAATACCCCCACCACTGTCATTTTCTTGGGAGCTCCTTTGTAGTAACTTGGCTCTTCAGGTTTGTATTCTTTTTTTTTTTTTTTTTGGACAATGATTTAAGACCTTTATTAACAGGTGCTTGCAGTTTGTTGGTTTTTTTTTTTGAAAAAAAAAACAAGTTGTAAACTTATTAAAAATTAAAAATGAAGTTCTTAAAAATCTCAACCTGACTAGATATGAAACAATTTAAAAACCTTTAAAGGTGTATTGAGAAAAAACAGGCTTAAAAAAAAAAAAACACGTTTGTCGTTACCAAAAAGAACCATCTTTAGGTAAAAATAATAAAAATCCCATGTTGCATAGACAATGCAGATAGTTCTAGTGTATCTGGTCAACAGGAAAAAAGCAACCACTTAAGATCTTCAACTCCAATCTTTTGTTCATTTCTTATTGCTGGAATTTCATCTTCACTTCTTGTTGAATGACTAAACCGGATGATGATAAAGATGGTAAGCCAGCACTTACTCATCCCTGCCCTGCTCAGCCTGGGGAGCTTTTATCTCTTTGCCATCTTGTGGTTTAGGGTTCTCTGGGCATCTGCGTCGGTACCCACGTGGAGGTGGCTACTGCCCCGGGCGTTGCCTCCTTGATTCTCCTTGTCCTCCTCACTGCTTGGCTGTCTCTGGCGAGGAGAGCCCTACAGAATCATGGTCCTGTACCCCATACATACTGGGTCTCACTGGTCTACCTTGCTCTCCTACACCTGGCTGTCAGCACCCTCCATGACTTCTCCCTGTGCAGGAGGGTCGATGCCCATAGGGCCGCCCTGTGTAGTAAGGAAGGTAGGAGCACTCTGCGATCCTTCCTTCTTTTCCCCACTCTCACTCTTCTGGTAGTTCTGCTGGTCATCACGTGGATGGTGTCTATAATGGAGCTCCACCAGGGCCTGGAACCTGTGCTGCCTCCCTCCGCACCCTTTCTCCTTCCACAACATCCAACTCCTCAGTCTCTCCATGTCCTCCGCAGGCAGGTGCTTCCTGGGGTTCTTCTTGATGGCAGTCTGGTATAGAAATACATCTTCCTTGGCGTCATTCCTGCTGATGAAACCATATCTGTTCCTGACATTGAACCATTTGTTCCCAAAACCTTCCTTGCGATGACCTTCTTGTGGATGTGAGGCCGCCCAGGCCGCATGGTGCCAGGCTTGGTGTGGGCGCTGAGGGCTGGGGGCGGCTGCTGGGTCTCAGTCTCGCTGCTCATGGTTGCAGTGATGGTGCCTGGGCCGGTTGTGGCAGCTATGGCTTCTCCCAGGGTGTGATGGTGACTAGGCCAGTGGGGGCGGTGGGTCTGCACAGGGCTCTGGGGGTCAGCTCTCTCAGGTTTGTATTCTCATGAAAACAAACACACTACAAGATATCTTTCTTCCAAACATTGGTGCAAGTGTTAGAGAAGCCCCAGATTCCAGATGCAGAGCCAATTCCTCCCCAGCTTTTCTGACCTCCTCTCTGAAGAGGTGGCTGGAGACCTTCGAACCTCCAGTTTGCTTCACCATCTTCACCATGTTCCAGACGGTATTACCAGGTGCCACAGATTTTGCTTTCCAAGAATGTTGGAGACTTTATAAGATCCTTATGAAATATTGCGAAACATCTGCAGAAAAAGTGCTTTGAGCCATGGTGGGGGAGAATATCCAGATACATCACCCCCCCCAGCAACAAGGCAAAAAAGGGGAGAAAAAAACTGCCTCCCTCTAGTGCAGTTCATAAATTCCCTCACCTATGGACAGATCCAGAATGCCAAGGAAGAACCCCAGTGGGTAGGGGACAGAGAGGAGGGAAATGGAGGTACCTTCAAAAGAATTGTTCATACAATGTAAATACATATTCATAATAAAGATATTAATTTAAAAAAATTAAAGTGCTTTGCAATGTACATTTGGAGTTTCGTTCTTGATGTGTAGACCAATGTATGTTATTCTCTGCTTTAGCTAAGAAAAGCTATAGTTAATTTTTTCAATAGCAGATGAGGACTTACTGAAAGACTAAAAGATAGCTCATTTGGTAAAGTGTTTGCCTTGCAAGTATGAGGACCTAAGTTCAATTCCCAGAAGCCATATAAAATGCCAGGCATGATTGGAAGCACTTGTAATCCCAGAGTTGAGGAGGTGGAAACAGGTGGATATCTGAGGGATATCTGGTTGGTTTCAGTCCATTGAGAGACCCTGTGCCCACCCTTCAAAAAAAAAAAGTAGATAGCATTCTTGAGAATGACATCTGTGGTTGTCCTCTGTCTTCAACACTCACTGGCAGGTGTGTTCATGTACACACGTGCAAAATATTCATTTGGACATATTAGCAAAATGTGTAGTCAGCATCCTACAGCTCAGGATTGGGGTAAAGGTTAATAGAGAGTTCTGTAGGATAGGATTTTGGGGTCTCAAAATGAATGAGCAAAGTGGTGGGCAAGTGGCCAGTGTGTTCACAACACATCACCAATGATCAGGCTTTCAGGAATTGTTTTCTGATCCCCTCCTAAAGAGCAGGAGAAGCTGGGCGGCTGTTGATTCTGGTCGCCTGTCGATTCTGGTCGCATGTGTGATGTGAAAACACAGGTTTGGGAATGAGAGTGGCTGTTATTGTTCTACAGAGAGCTGTGTTTCTTCCCCTCTTCATGCTGTAGTAATCCACTCTAATGCCTTACACACCTGGACCCATTTCTAATGACATATTTGGGAAGGCCAGATGTTTGGGGAGCATAATAAAGTCTTCTCTTCTGTCTCCCTCCACTGAGATTTTAAGATGACAGCCATTCACCTGTGAGTGAGTTGCTCATGCAATCTACTCATAACACAGTAATACCTCAGGGAGCAAGTGAATGAATTATTTTGCAGCATTTTCTAGGCAACCGAAGCTGACTCCTTTATGCATTGACTTGAGTCATTTTTAATAGAAGCACTTTAAAAAACTACTTGGTTCTCTTCTGTTTCCTTCAGTGTAGTGAATGCATTTTTGCCTGGTCTTTATAATATAACATCAACACTATACATATCAATTGTTGGTACCTCAACTGGAGAATAGCCCTTAGATACTGTTCCAATTCTTCTGTCCGTTTTTCACGACTGTTTTGCTATTTCTTTCTTTCCCCCAATCAGACAATGAATAAATCGTCAATTCTTCCTAAAGTCAGTGCAGCTGCCTTCTAGAAGTAACGTTTCATCTGATTATTTGCTTCTGATTTGTCCATGATAAAGAATCTATGCAATCAAATTGATTCATCTTCGGAACTACCTAGTGGAAGGAGAAAACCTTCTTGAGGAAAGGGAGGTTGATGAAGTACTGTGATTTACCATCTTGGGAAAATGGTGCTTGGCATTGCTTTGGAAGTTGCTAGATGAGGGGATTCCATAGTGTTGGAATATTAGGAACATCATCATCTATGGTTCTGACCTGGTTGGGGAATTCTATTTTTATTCATGCTCCCTAATATTGAAATTGGGAAATACACAGACCTGCATATTTCTACAATGCTCTTTACTGCTCTAAAAATTCTTAATAAAGTCTTGAAAAAGTGGATAAGTCCTTGCCATTCTAAATATATATATATATATATATATATATATATATATATATATATATGTGTGTGTGTGTGTGTGTGTGTGTGTGTGTGTGTGTGTGTATCAACCCTTCTTGGATGGCCTTGTGGCTTATTGGATCAAAGGCTTTAGACCTGAGCTTCAGCTCTGGGCTGAGCTGTTATCAAGCTGGGTGACATGAGAAGCATTCCTTCATGTCCTGGATTGTCACTTGTCTGGTCTGCAGAATGGGACTATTTATGTCAACCTCATCAGCTAATGTCCTGGATGAAAATAAATGAATGCTATGCGTGTAGTACTGTGGGGACACTCTGGGTATGCAGCTGCTCCTCTTCCAATAAGACAATGATGGCAGGTCAATGCACCCTCCAAAACCCATGTGCAGCTTGGGCATTGCCTGTTGCCCTGTCCTGATAATGTTTCCTTCATTGCACTTTCTGTGTTTTAACTTATTCAATGTTTTTTTTTTACAGCCTGGAGAGAAAAGAACTAATATTTGTTATGATTCTACTTCTCTATTTGTCCATTCTTCCTTCCCAGGCTTGGGCCTTTCATTTAATGATTCAGAGTTTTCATGTCCCAATTATGAAATGGAAACAATATAGCTGTTTCATTTGTGACTGACAAATATAGAAATAATGCAAGTGTCTTTCATTGGGTGGGTGGCTAATCAAACTATGGTATGTTCATATCATGGAATATCAAAAGTAACAAAATGGAATGAATGATACGTACAATCAACAACTTAGATGAACCAACTTCTGTGCATTACATTGAGTAAAAGATATAATATACTATGATTGCATTTTCATAATATTCTTGAAATGTCAAAATTACAATGATGGACTATAGAGCTGTGATTGACACGAAGCATAAGAGAGTATTTCATTGTCATGGGGCCACATTTTGATTTCTGTGGTACTTATATGAACCTATATACATAATGAAGATATGTAAAATAAGCACACAAAACTGATAAATTCCAAGTGTCTACTGTAGTATAGTTACAGCAGATAAATATATATGCATGTGTAGGACTAGTTAACACGTGTATGTAATTATATAGTATAATACCATTGGGGAAACTGAGTGATGAGTCTATAGAAACTGTTTGTTCCTCCAGTGCCTAAGGCCCCAAGTTCAATTCCCCAGGACCCACATAAGCCAGACCCACAAGGTGGTGGCCCTGGTGTTCTCTCTCTCTCTCTCTCTGAACTTAATAAAGAAAAAAGAAAATAAGAATAAGTAGCTTTCCATTAACAATCTGCTACTATATAAGCATATCAAGGAGTCTGTAGTTTATGTTTCCACATGCATTATCTCATTTAGCATATCACGGTTCTCTAAATCAGACCAGAGAAGAAATGCTGCCTGTTTCCTGGAAAGGTTAAGGCATGACAGATGACTCGCAGCCTGCTAAGCTGTGCATCTGTGACAGAAACTTCCTCCCGGGTTTTAGTCTGGAGCTCTTTGTACTAGACAACCATGGCTCCCATGGCTTGAGATTGGAATGACGCTTTTTTTTTAAACCCAATTCTGCTTGTTATCTGGGGCACCCAATGGTGCTCACTAGCTTTAAGCATCACCCATATCTAATCTTCTCCTCTACTCCACATCTTCCTAGGTCTAGCCATTTTCTAGCTCCACACAGGAATGTTCTAACAAAAGCACAGGCTCAATATCAAAACCACAGCCATCCATTGTCTACTGATGGTCCCTTATGCCTGATTCAATTAAAATACACCTATGCAGACCTGCCAACCTCGTTTCTCGCCTAAACTACCCCATGTGCAAGTTTCTGCCTCTGACAGGAAATGCCCATCAGTTGACCTGCTACATGGTCTAGCCTTATTGCGACTCCTTTGTCTTTCTGCTCGGCAGCCAGGATACTTGTTTCTAATCTGGAGTCATGTTTAGAGTCTAATTAATCCCTGGATTGTGAGAAAGAGGTGCCGGAGATGAGAAATCAAGGTTATACAGAACTTGCTCAGTGGAACAGTTATGGGCAAACAAGCTGTTCCTCTCACATTTTTGTAAAGCAAATTTATGTTCACTAACTTTAGTTCTTGTTGTAAATGAGAAGTGTATGAAGGTCTAGCAATGCGCTTTTCACCATATGGGTGCCCATATGTTCCCCCCACCCCACTTGCTTGCGTACATTTTCGCTTTGGCATGCACATATGCCTGTATTTTTGCAACTTAACAATATTAAAACTAATCCCATTTATGCTCCTTTTGGGTGAGTTGATTGAGTCATAAATTCCTGAGAATTTCTTCCTTGGGAAGCTAAAATGAAGTTCTTTTGTGTGAGCAGGTGGAGGGCATTTTCCTTCCATGCTGGCAGTCAGCACCACCGCCTAACTGATGTCCCTGAGGCAGGCTTCACAGAGGGATCCTAACTCTGGAAGCCTGGGAAGCCTGGGCAGCAAAGGCCTTCAAGTTAACCCTCCCTCCAGCTCCCTAGGGGAAAGAAGAGCTTTTGCTAAGAGAGAGATGGTAATTCCCCAGGCTTCTAAAGTCCCTGAGAATTAGCCCACCTTGGAGCCTACAGTCATCATGTCTAGAGGTAGAGCTCTGGATATGTGAGCATACTCAGTAATTTTATTTAATACTGCCCGCACTGAGTTGAGAAACTGTGCATGCTGGAGACGGGCAGCTGGAAATTAAGTTTACATGGAAATGATTTTAGCTTCTTCACAAGGCTTTTTAGAGACTAAACATAAAAATGGATATAAACATGTATCATAAGCAGTGAAAAATTCAACTAGCTCACATGTAAAATTAGAATTGGAAATGCTGCCTGCCATTTGTCATTAAGACTTTATCTTTGTTTCTCACTCATTCATTCTCTCACTCATTGGGTGCATTAAGAATACTTGCTTTTAGACTGGAGACTGGCTCAGTCATTAAAATGCTTGCCTCACAAGCATGAGGACCCTAAGTCAATGAGCTGAAAACCCATGGAAAAGGTGAGCTGTGATGGTGCACACCTGTAATCCCAGCACTGGGCAAACAGGGACAGGAGGATCCTTAAGGCCTACTGGCTAGCCAGATTAGCAGAACTGCTGAGGCCTAGGTTTAGGGAGAGACTATGCCTCACAGAATAAGGTGGAGAGCAGTTCAAGACCCCCAGTGTTGACTTCTGGTTTTTGCACTCATATGCCCACACATGCATGCACATCCATGCATACATCCACCCACACAACATACATATACAAAAAAGAGAGAAAGAAAGAAAAAAAATATTTATTTTTCCTCTGAGCAACAATGATGTGAATTCTGCCCTCAAGAGCTTATGATCTAAAGAGGAGATACACATGGACCAATTAGCCAAAAGCATGTCCTTTTAATAAATGGCAACTATGTGCAAAGATGGGAAATGGGGAAGGATAATGCAATTCTGGTATTTTTTTCCCTGAGAAGGTGGCATTTGAGCTTACATTTGAGCTGGAGGATGAATGGAGGTCTACTAGGGGAGAGGTTCGGATGCAAGCATGTGCTGAGTACCTGGGCAGACCCCTTGCAAACAGGAAAGAACTTGTGACCGAGCATCCTAAAGGAATAGGGAAACAGGCCTGCAAGAAATAAGAAACTGTGTGCTGAATTCAAAGAAAGAAGAAGAGACACAGGTCACACACAGCCACTTAACGAGTTTGGTCTTTATTCTGAGAACACTAGAAAAACACAAAGAAAGTGTGAAGTAAGAAAGCTAGAGATATGGCATTATATGCCTGTATTTAACTAAAACATCTCCTTTCTATTCATTCTCTATGTAAATCTAACAATTGACTAAACCTCTGCCTCCACTCCCCATCTACAAACCAGAAAGGAATTAGTAATAATACTTTTCATTTATGGAGGCAGGAAGAATGGAATTTGATAGTATCTATTCCAAATACTTTTAGATTATAATATAAGAATGGATATTAACATGTATCATAGCAAGTATAAAATTGGAATTGGAAAAGCACCCAGTGCTGCCTGCCATCTGTTGTAAAGCCTTCTCTATGCAATTGCTATATCAAATTATGCTATTGAAATCAGTTGGACACTGATAAAATTGAGACCAGCTTTACAAGTACTGTATATCTAATTGGCCTCAGCAGTGGGTCCACAGTGACTCTTGCTGCTGAACTAAAATTGTGGGCTTCAATAGAAAATAATAAGCAGCCTGGCTCCACACCAACACACTGTGGCCACCCCCAGAGATAATGCACTTTAATTTAGATACTGAGCCCTTTTGCTTGGCCAGATGTTGAGGGAACCTCAGAGAGGTTTGTTTCCTTCTTCCTTCTAGCATGGAGACCCTTGAGAATCTATTAGATCTTCAGGGCCAACTCTGACCACTGGCTTCCCTTCAGTTTCCAAGATAATGTATATTTCTTTTTACATACATTTATTTACCTTCTTAGGTTAAAAGTTCTATGAATTGTCTTTTCTTGGCTAAGCTGTTTTCAATTGGATTTCCATCATTTGCAGCTGAAGTTGCTGTGAGTAAATTGATCTTAGATGAAAGTGCCACTATGTGACTAATGCAAGTAGATAGATGCCTGCTCTAAGCCAATTGTGGGGAGGAGGAGAAAGACTAATAAACCTAGCATTGCACTGTAGAGTGGTTGGCACCAGTATAGAAAAGGGACAGGGAAGAAGCTGCCTAGGGCCACTGACTTTTCAAGACCAGTGTCCCCATCATGGGTGTGAAGGGCTGTGGCTTTATTTATAAGCTCCATATGGCTTGCATCTAATACAGCTACTCCTGCACTGAGACAGCCCAACATTTGCCCTCAGCAGGCTCTCACTGCTCCTCAAAAGCAGCAAACAGTTTTGACTCAGCTGAGTTACCGAAGCACTGATAACCTGCTAGAGATGGTGCACCCCACTGTGGTTAAATGGGATCCCCTTCTTCCTTTCCTATGCTTCAGCAGGTGAAGTACATGGATTACATAATGCCTTACATTTCAAAGGCGATAAAATAGTTCCCATTGGATGACTGTATGCATATGTATTGACCTTATTTCCACTCTGTAGCAGGCCAGAGAAAAAGATGTGGAAGGTAGTGGGGATCTTTCTAGGTCATTCACCATATCCAGGAAACACCACTGTGATTCTGATGGGGGGATTCTGATGCACAAAGGGAAAAAGAACTTCAGGTTTTACTACTGAGCTGTGAGATCTTGCCTTTATAATCTCTCAAATACTTTTCTTTTACCTTCCCCATCATCACTCCTGGTCCTCTTTTCCCCAAAACTGTATCCAGGATACCAGCTGCCCATCTTGCTAAGGGGTCATTTATATCACACCTTAATCCAATACCAAAGCTTACCCTGATTGTGGCATTTCCATCATGATGGTCTTTGATCTGGAAGGTGTTCTTCAACTTTGTTCAGCAGGTTCCTGTGGAAAACTTATGACAGGTGGTGAACCTCAAGAGGAAGCTCAAGTGTTGGGGTGACTTGTCTCGACATATACAGTTCAATTTTGACAAATTGGGCAAGTGATCTTAGTACCTTATACTATGTTTTTATATGTGACAGCAGAATTATGACGTTTCCTGACCCTATGGCCTGGGTCTTCCTCAGAGCACCTACTATCATAGGCTTCCAACAATGTTGAGCTTACATCCCACAGTGCTTGAGGTTAGGAACTAACTAGAAATCGTGGCAGTATGGGAAGCTTCTCCCTCACTAGCTTTACACCAGTGAGCTGGTTGCTGAGCTTTCTCTAGGTGAGGTTCAAAGGCAGTAGGGGAAGAAGGAAGGAGTTGCTTCAAGTAGTTTAATTGGAGTAGGCTCTCCTGTCTTACAAATGTTCCAGCCTGGGAGAAGCAACCTTCACTGGAAGTAAATAGGATCAGGGGGAATGGATCTCATTAACCAGAACTGGTTGATTGTCACTTTGAATAGAGGCTTCACAGCTGGAGGCTCTGATTGACTCACACACTAACAAGAACTGGGGTTGTAGGAGGAAGTAAGGGAATTGGATATTGCACAAAATACCTAAGGCACTGCCCAGCTCTCCCTCCTCTTCCCGTGCTGATGTCCCTAGGGTGAAAATGGGACACCTTAGTAATTGAAGCGCACTGTCAGGGAAGTCTCCTCTACCTTTTCTTCTGTTCTGCCACCCTCCTTTCTCTTTATTTATTTATTTTTCCATCCCATCAACTTTTTCTTTTTTCTCAAGTCACTTACTGGTGAGATTAGTCCCTTGAGAATGCTAGAAATAGTGTGGTTTTCATGGTTGATTTTGCTTCTTTAGAGCAATGCTAGGTAAAATAACTGATAAAACCAGAATCACTATCTTCTGCATCTTTCTTCCCTTTACACAGCTCAAGGTTTCCTCACTCACTTCTAGCCTTCACACCAGCACCATCAGGACCATAAACCCTTCTGTGTCAGCTTCACTGGCGCTTCTACCCCTCTGCAGAGCTGGGGCTTATTCTCCCCTGAAAGATTGGAGCCAGATGCATATGCAGTGGAAGGGTTTTTCTCCCTCACCATCAGGCACTGCTAATGAGGATGAGCCCCTCCTGCAGAGCGTCATGGGCCCATGGCATCTCTGGGATATTAGGTGGCAAGACTTTAGAAATTGTAGTCTTGGGCTACAATGTACCCCATGGGAACCCCACTCTCTCCCTTACCTATTACCCTTCTTTTCCTCTTGACCCAGCTCCGACCCTCCTTCTGGTATCTGTTAAGAAGATTTCCTGTCCCTGGGCTTGACAGCAGCTGAGGCAAAGGCATGGTAGGCATACCATTCCATTGTGAATGACAGTTTCATATAGGCAGCTGCTCCTACACCTCTGTTCTGACTATGAGATACAGTTCTCCCAACTCAGCATCTGGCTAGACTCCTAGGAGTCCACAACTTCCAGCTCTCACTCTGGGCACCTATTCCATCATTGTACAAATCACAGATACCCTCTAGGCTTTCCACTTTGCTGCACTCTAGATCTGTGGGGTTTTGTGTACACATTGGCTAGGCATGCGTCAGTCTAGTAAAATAATGTGAAAGTATGTCTCCATTGTCACCAACATTATCCTTTAAATGTATTGGCAAGCCACTATGACTTCATCTTACTTCATTTTCACAAAGGTCTTCTGTCACAAGGCAGACAAGTAAGTGAAATAAAATAAAGCAAAGGAAAGATAGGAAGTGTTGCGGTCAGCTTTCTAGTTGCTGCGCAGAAAGAACCTAAAGAAAAGCGGCTAGTGGAGGAATGGGTTTATTTGGTTTACAGACTCTAGGGGAGACTCCATCCTGGCAGGAAAAATGATGGCATGAGCAGATGGGTGGACATCACCTCTGCCACAGCACTGCAAATAGCAGCAAGAAGGTGTGCCAAATACTGGCAAGGGGGAGCTGACTTATAATCCCCATAAGCCCGCCTCCAAACAACACAGCTCCATCGAGGTTGTAAAATTCAAACTGCCGTCAGCTGAGGATCAATTACCCAGAACACATTCATTTGTTTGTGGGGGACACCTGGATCAAACCATGACAGTCCACCCATGGCCCCCACTAATAATCATACATGATGTAAATACAATATGTTCAGCTCAACTCTCAAGTCCCCACAGCTTTCAACTGAGCCATAATACCAAAAATAAACCCGTAATGGCACAGAACATTCACACTGCAAAACATGAGGCACAGCAAAAACAGATTGAACCAATACAAGATTTAAAACAAGCAGGGCACCATCAATCTCTAACTCCAAGTTCAATGATTCTAACCAATAACAAGTCTCTTGGAGATTCAATTCCACCCCTCCAGCTCGGTTACTCATAGTCCGTGAAAACTTCATCCAGTGCTGGTAGCTCACTTTGGCACCCATCCATAGTCCTGGAATTCTTCAGGTCTCCATTGCAACCCACAGTTCATCCTCATGGCTTCATTGGGCAGTCTAGAACACCTGTTTCACATGCTGATGGCCATTTTTCAAAAACAAAACTGTGTTGCAAATCCAATGACCCTCTCTTCTTAAATTTGTTATACTTCACAGAACCAGGTGGGCTACCAGGGGGGAACAAAGCATTCAGGCCCCTTACTTCAAAGGATCTGCATTCTTCATGTTGTTCCGATGAAGACCAGCTGGCCCAATCTCAATGGTTGTCAACTCTCAAGCAATTGCCGGTGGACAGGCAGCAGTTTTGGCCCAAAGATCTTTCTTTCTGTGCCATCTCCATCTGCTCACACCAGTCCATCTTTATGTAAAACAACCCTGCTCAGGTTCTCAGGACACAGGCAGGCAGAACACAACAAGCCTCTCACAAAAACTGCTTCTGGCATAGTCCTGACCAAGTTATTTTTCACTCTCATAAGCCAAACCTCACAGTCCATAGTTCTTATTGCATTCAGGACTTTTAATTCTGACCAGAATGGTTCATCAAGCTGTACTCACAGCACTGCGAGACATCTCTTAGGCTGGTATTTCAAATCCTTCCACATTCCTTCTATAGATCACTTCCAGAAGACCAAAGCCACAAGATCAGGGTTCTAGCAGCAACAGATGACCCCACATCCTGGTACCAAAACTGTTGCGATCAGCTTTCTAGTTGCTGCTCAGAAAGAACCCAAACAAAAGCGGCTTGTGGAGGAATGGGTTTATTTGGCTTATGGACTCGAGGGGAGACTCCATCCTGGCAGAGAAAACGATGGCATGAGCAGAGGCGTGGACATCACCTCTGCCACAGGACTGGAAATAGTGGCAGGAAGGTGTGCCAAACACTGGCAAGGGGAAGCTGGCTTATAATCCTCATAAACCCGCCCCCAACAACACAGCTCCATCGAGGTTGTAAAATCCAAACTGCCATCAGCTGAGTATCGATTACCCAGAACACATTCATTTGTTTGTGGGGGACACCTGGATCAAACCATGACAGGAAGCTACTAGTATGCACCTCTCAGATGAAAAAATGGAAGTCTCAACTGGTACAGTTGACTGCAGGTATAAAAATTCATCTCTTGGTTATATATTCATTCATGCACTCATTCAGTCATTCAGAAAACAAGTTATTCAGTGCCAATTACTTACGAGGGCCAGGTGTGATGGTGTAAACCTGTAATCCCAGCATTCCAGAGGCAGGGGATGGAGGAGCATTTGATGCCAGCCTGACTGCATATTGAGATCTTGTCAACAAAAATTACTTAACATGTTCTATTATTGATAATGGAGGAAGAAAGATAAATAGAATTATGGTTTCGTCAAGAAGGTCATATTTAGAGACACATACATATACATGTGTTTATACAACAATGAATGCTGGTGCATTAGGAATATCCTGAAATGGTGTAGCACTCCAAAAGAGCTCACTTAACTCCACTTTGAAATTCAGGAGGATCAGGGGTGTCTTCCTGGTAGATGATTCACAAAATGGCTATAGTTGGTGAAAAGAAAGAGAAGGACTGAAATGAGGTTCAGGGGAACAGAAATATCCCACTCTCAGTAGAGACAATTAGACGAACGATGTCAAAAACAGAAATAGCATCTTGTCACTGGAAACATAAAAGTTGTGGGAACATAAAGTGTGGAGTCCTTGTAACCCAGATCAAATTGAGCTTACTTGTCGTTTGCTCTAATTATGGCACAGCATTACAAGAAAGTAGCTTTGATCACAACCACCGAGTAAACAAATTTTCAATATGACGCAAATCTTTACCTAAATCTTCAAAGTAGGGCCCAAATGAATCCTATCAAGTACCAGCAATGCTCTTGGCCAGTCTTCGTCTGTTTCTCCCCACAGTCCAGCACTGTGAGAGGTGAGAACTCCAGGCTTTCTGGACCTTGTCTTCTCCTCTGTGGGCACTCATCTTTCTGCAGCGATGTTTTTCAGATTCCCAGCTTAAATTAGCATTAGCTTTGCTTAGCTTCCTTGTTCTGCAGCTCTGCTCTGTATCCTCATGAACATTAAGCCTAAGAACCAAGAGAACATCCTTACTTATCTTCTGTTATATAGTAATTGTGTAATCCTTATGGAGTCAGGTTTAAGAATGCTTTAAGATGCAGAACTGGGTAAGATGGTGTACTGTAAACATAGCAAGGCCTAATCTCAAAAATAAGTAACAACAAGAGAAAGAAAGAAAAAAGGAAGAAAGTAAAAAGAAAAAAAAGAAAGAAGGAAGGAAAGAAAAAGAGAAAGAAAGGAAGGAAGGAAGGAAGGAAGGAAGGAAGGAAGGAAGGAAGGAAGGAAGAACGAACGAACGAACGAACGAAAGAAAGAAAGAAAGAAAGAAAGAAAGGAGGAAGGGAACGAGGGAGAGAAGGAGAAAGAAAGAAAGAACAGAAAAGAAGGAAGGGCATATATGGAGTCATGAACTGTGAAACTGATAGTGAGTATAAGAACACACATTAAAAAATCTGTCTAATGATTTATGTGTAGATTATGGTGAGTTTGGACAGATTTAAAATTCTAAGTAACCACTACTTCTACACATCACAGCACTTTCCTGTTAGTTCAGAAAGTTGCCTTGATCTTCCTCACGATCAACCCCACCCCACATGAATAAACATATACTTGTTGGCACTATATAATAGATTTTGTTGCACAAATATTTGCCAAGAATACATACATATTTCCTTGAAAAAAATATATACTTGAATTGTATAAAGAACACATACATATCTACAAAATCATGTAGCTAAATTATAACATAAAACATAGAAAAATATGGGCTTCTGGTCAAGGAGACAGAATGAGAGCCATGCCACTATAACTTTGGGGGGAAGCCAGAGGAAAAGACACCACACTACACCCTTCTAAAGACATGAAAGATGGCAGAGAATACTGAGCAACTGCCTACAACAAGACATCCCATGTCTTTAAACCTCATGCGGGTGCCCAGAAGATACCGCAGAGAAAGCAAAAACACCAATACTATTCTCACTGCTTGACAACAGCACCAAGCAGATGATGACAGACAACATGGCCCATCAAAGCAGAAACCCATAGAACGCATAGAAAGCCATAGAACACAACACTAAATCAGACTGCTAACAGGGCCACTGTGGCTCAAGGGGAGGGGTGGTAGAAAGATTATAAGAGCCACAGAATGGGTAGGAATATCTTGGGGCACAGTACTCCACAGAGAATAAGGCCTTAATGACCCCCTATTGAATACCAACAACCCCAAAAGGAGAGCCCTTAGGGAAAGGGGATCAGGAGTGCAGGGTGGAAGTGGGGATAAGGGACGGGGGAGAGGGTCTAGAGTTTAACCTTTCATAAAATGAAATTTTTTAAATCTGTAAAAATATTTATGACCTTGGAATGCTTATTTTTTTTCTAAGTTATGTTGCTCAACTTTAGAGTTTTATTGATGCTATTGAGTGCAGACCTTTCTTCTTTATTCTCCATGGTGTTTGAAAACATGAATACTTTGGAGCTATATGCTAATGCCTAAAAAGTAGCTGAGAATAATTAAGCAAGAATAAGCAAATGGTATTGTAAATTTAGGTAATTGAGCCATATGTATTATATAGATATACCAATATTTGCTTACTCAGGTAGCAGTTAATGTACACTTTGTTGTTTCTATTTTTTGACTGCTATGTATACAGTTATATAAGCATTTATGTAGCTGCCTTTGGTAGACCTAAATTTATATTTTGTTCAATAAAAACAGGAGTGAAGTGAATGATCACATTGATCTGGGGTATTGGCATTCAGGAAAGAGTCCTTGAACCCTGATCCTGAGTTTGTGTTTGCTTTTAACCAAAGAATTGGATTAAAAAAAAGACTGAGAAAGATAATTATTAAATTACCACATTTATTAAGGGAAGTACAAAACCAAGGGAAGGAAAATGGATACAGCCTGATAGGCCATGTGGTAGGCCTGAAAGGAAACTGGAAGTTCAGAAGTCAGAGCAAGCAAACCAAGAGCCCTCTCACCCCTGGTAAGGGTTTTTATATCTTCTGGCTCAGGAAAGCCAGGGAGACAGCTAATTGGTCCATGATTTAAAGTTCTGGGGTCACCACAATGCCAGGATTAGATTTGAATTCTAAAAAGGGAGACCTCCTTCCCATGGAGAGGTCAGGTAGTTCATGGAAAGCAGGTTGGCAAGAGATAAGAAGTCAGATCATTCTGTGAACTCTAGCAGAGTGGACAGGCTCAAAGACATTCCTGCCTTTTATTTTTGGGGGCCCAGTCACCCTAACTACCTCAGCATAGTAAATTACATGAAGTTTTACAAGAAACTATGGTTACATCATTTCATTTTCTTTTGCATTGGGTAAAAATTTCAGACCTTTCTCTGGTTTGCCATGTGGTATCTTCTTTTAAATGGGTTATTCTTATAGGTGAGTAGGGTAAAATATATCTGATTTTTCATTGCATTACTCTGAGGATTGATAGGGATCAAAATCTTTCCACATGCTGGTTGGCCATTTGTATATCATCTTGTTTTAAGCATTGGTCACAATTTTTTTTGAGTGTAACTTCTACTTACTGACTTGAGAGAGCTACATGAAGATTCTAGAATATTCTTGTTCTATGTGAGATATTTGTATTGAGATTAGTTTCTCTCATTCTCTTTGGACTTCTCATTTTCTTTACTGATTTCTTTCAAAGAACCACAGTTTTAAATTTTGATCAAATCTGAGTTATCAATATTTCATCTTATAGTTCTAGTATTTTATGACTTATCCAAAATATAGAATGCAACAAAAGATTATAAAAGTTGTCTCCTATGTTTTCTTCTAGAATTTTTAGGACTTTAGCTTTTTTAAGTATAAAATTCATATGAGATAATGTACGTGTATGCTATAAAACAAAGGTTCAAGATCATTCTTTATATACAGCCATAAATCCAGCATTGCCAGTTAAAAGCACTGTCCTTTTCCTAATAAATGACTTTACATTCTTTGTAAAAGAAGTCAATTCACTGCTGATTTGATTTCTTGCTATTACTCTTTCTTTCTAGTTGCTATCTTTCTATTCTCATGCCAATTAAGATTCTAATGTCCTAAAACCACATATGGTGGATTTCAACTTTGCATATCTCAAAATTGTATTTTTACATAACTTAAGAAAGATTTAAAAAGCATTTACTAAGAAAGATGCTAACGTCTCAATTGTAAAAAATATTTTGGTTACAAATCAATTTGAAAACACTTGATTTCTAAACAATATGGAGTTTTACAATTCTCAAAATATATGTCATTTAATTAGCCTTCTTCAATTATTCTCAATGAGATTTTAGTCCTCAACATATAGTTCAGAAGTATTCCTGCTTTAAACAACATGAAGAATGCCTCTTTTTAAATTGTGATTTTAGTTGGTTACTGAAAATATGTAGGAATGCAAATGAATTTTTATATTGACCTTTGTCACGGTCAGCTACACGTCGCTGGGATAATCTCCAAACAAGGCACAGTTTATGGGAGGAAAGGATTTATTGAATCTACAGATCCAGAAGATTCACAATGGTAAAAGAGGCTGTTCCCCTTTCACAGCAGAGAGAGAAACCAATCACTATCACCACACACACAATAGCAAACAGGTAGGAGTGGAGGGCATTTCTTCCCCTTTATATAGCCTTAGGGTGTGGTTTTGCAACCCTTTCCCAGACTTAATGGCTTCCTGAATCTCTGGAATTTCCTTTCTGCACTACCCACAAAGGAAGGGATATTAATTTCTAACTTCCCTGAGCTTCCTTACAGCCTGCCCCCTACAGAGAGGCTGCCTTCCTATAAACATCCTTAGAGACCCATCCAAGGTTACTAAAAAGGTCAAGTTGACTACAAAATTTAACCATCACTACCTTCAATCCTATAATATTGCTAAATTCATTTGTTACTTCTAGTAATTTTTAAAGATCACTCAAGATTTTTAACACAAATTATTATGTTCTCTGTAAAAAGGACAGCTCCATATATTCCTCACCAAACAGTGTGTTCTTTACTTGCCTTAATTATATTTGGTTACATGTTTTATTAATATAATATTAAAGATGAGTGGCGAGGCTGGGAGATGGCTAGGCTGTTATGGCACTTGCCCACAAAGCCTAACGACAAAGGTTCGATTCCCCAGTACCCATGTAAAGCCAGGTACACAAGGTGGCACATGCATCTGGAGATCATTTGCAATGGCTGGAAGCCCTTGTTCTTTCTCTCTCTCTTTCTCTCTTTCTCTTTCAAATAAATAAAATACTTGGTGGGCATAGTGCTGTTAGTCCTAGCACTCAGGAGGCTAAGGTGGCAGAGGTAGGGGAGTCTCCATGAGTTTGAGGCCAGATGAGACAACATAGTGGAACTAGGTCAGCCTGGGCTAGAGTGAGACCGGGCATCAACCCTCTCCCCCCCACACACACACACAAAATGTAAGTGGTGATATCTGGTATTATTGTCTAACTTCTGATAGGAAGAACATTCCTTTTATCTTTTAAGAATAACACTGTAGGGTGCGGGAGAGATTTCTCAGTGGTTAGAGGTGCTTTCTTACAAAGCCCAAAGGCTTAGGTTCAGTCCCCAGTACCCGCATAAAACCAGAGCAGGAGGCCCTGGAACCCCTATACTCTCTCTCTCTCTCTCTCTCTCTCTCTCTCTCTCTCTCTCTCTCTCTCTCTAATAAATAAATAAATATTTTAAAAGGAATAACATTGTAGACTTTTCACAGATGACTTTCATTAGGCTGTTGTGTGTGTGTTTACATTTTGCCAAATGTTTTGTTTGGAATCTATCTGCATGATAATATAATGAGTTATATGGAATGATTATTTAGCAATAAAACAATATTACATTCTTGAACTGAATCTCTTATTTTCATGACAAACATATTCTTTTTTTGTTAATAAATGAACTGAAACTACTCACATTTTGTTAAGGCTTACGCTTCTATTATACTCATCTATCTATAATGTTATGGAGCGACTTTACTGTCACTCTTTACTATTGGCCCAGTAAAATGAGTTGTGGAATAGATTCTACTATTATTTTTGAAAACAGTTTGGATGGATGTTGTTGGTATTCTGAACCAACAGTACTGTTACTACTATTTAATAATAGCAATAGCTAATGGCAGTGTCGTAGTCAGCCACACGCCACTGGGATGAATCTCCAAACCAGGCACGATTTGGGGAGGAAAATATTTATTGAAGCAATCCAAGCAGAGACAGAGACAGAAGCCCACCACCAGCACCACAAGCAAGCATACTCTAACTAACAAAAAGGAACTCCAGGCTTGAGCTCAGACTGCATTTTGCATATGTAAAGCTAGAATTCCAGACTCACCCCAGAAATACCTTAAGGTTGAACCCTAGGATCTGGCCAAGGTGACACACTTCCTCTAGCCAGAACTGGTTGGAGACGATTTACAATTTTAATAAACCTTTAATTCTTTTGGGGGACATCTATTCAAAACTACCACAGGCAGCTTTGTCATTTTCATCTTATTAATAGAAATATGTGAAAGATTTATTTTTTCTGTTAGTTATGATGTTACTTTTATAGAACTCTCATATCATATTAAAGAAGAACAAATTTGCCGGTGGCACATGCCTTTAATCTCTGTACTCAGGAGGCAGAGGTAGGAGAATCACCATGAGTTTGAGGCCACTCTGAGAATACATAGTGAATTACAGGTCAGCCTGAGTTAGAGTAAGACCCTACCTTGAAAAAAAATAATAATATAAAATCAAATAACGAATGAACCTTTTTCTATTTTTATAAAAACTATTTGGACAAAATCATATATTTCATCAAATTTTATTAGACAAGAAAAAATATATGGATTTTTTATCCATATGTATGATAAATAATGTTGCATTATATGATGTTGAAATATTATTTCTTAGGGTTTTATTTACTATTTGTTTTAATAGTCAAAATAAGGAATGGATATAGATTCCCATAATTTAAATATGTATTTGTTTCCTTTATAATGCCATAACCAATGAACTGGCAGAATCATTTTTTAGTATTCTAGATTACTTATGTAAAATAAACTTCTGTCTTTCATTATCCTGTCTGATTTATCTATGAAGTTATTTAGATCCAAGACCTCATCTGTAAGTAGTTCTTTGGCAACTTTTTCTAACCTTCTGTATGTACTTTCTTTCAGAAATTACAGCTTTAATGAGTTTTCCAAATGTATATTATTAATTTTGATATTTATTAATTCTGAAATGTATAGATATTTATGCTAATATATGAAGATATAATAATGTGTTATATTAACATATATACAAACTATATGCAGTGGAGTACACACAATTTTACATATACTTTGTAAATTATTAAAAAATTATAAAAATCTACCTTATGCTTAAGGTAAATAAATAACAAATATGAACAGAGAGAGATTCTGTTATTCATAAAGTGGATTGTGCCAATATTTAAATAACATTTACAGTTTATCTGCTCTTTGGGAACACTTTTTACTTCACATATTCAATAACAAACTTTAAAAATAATTAACATTTATATTTATTACCTTCTGTCTTGACTGAGAATATAAAATGATTATTTTTATTATAATTGAAAATATACAGCCTTTCATGTAACTTTTCTCAATTTAATACCATATTGATATGTCTTCTCTTATTTTTAAAATATATTCATGCATCCATTAAAAATACTTATATTAATCTGAATTACAGGTATTTTTTTATAAATAGATCACAGATATGATTTTTTCCTTACTCTCTGTCACTCTCGTTTTATTCAACCTGATCCTTTCTTGCCTTTTAATGGGCGTTTAACCCACCTGAAGGTATTATTAAAGCAGATGTGTAGTTCTTTGTTATCTTTTTGTTTTCTGAGGTTTGTTCTGTCTCATTTTATTCATGTTTTATATCTCTTACTCTTTGAAATACATCTTCTTTGATTTCATTTTCTATAGTCTTTTGAAATGAATATATCATGTTTTTATTCATGCCGGTCCTTAGATTTACGTTCCTCAAAAGCATTTTGACCTAAGTAAATGCAATCATTCAAGCCCTGTGGACATTTTCCATAAGCCCCGAAGGAACAAGAATTATATTGGCTTCTCTATCACTCTCACCTCTAGCACTTGTGTTTCTGTATCTTGTCAGAACTCATTTTCAACCTGATATCAAAGGTTAGGTATTGGAACATAACTATTTTCACTGATGTAATCAGATTTATAACAATCCTTTAGCTTTGTCTCTTAAAATCCAGGTCCCACAAGACTGTTAATGCAAGTGTACCTTTTAGGCCATCAGTTAGCTCTCCCCTCATCTTCAGTTAGTTTTATCATTGATGGCAACAAAGAACCCAACAAGTAGGCAGCTTGTGGAGGAAAGGGTTTATTTTGGCTTACAGACTTGATGGGAAGCTCCATGATGGCAGGGAAAAAATGGCATGAGCAGAGGAGGGACATCACCTCCTGGCCAACATCAAGTGAACCACAGCAACAGGAGAGTGTGCCAAACACTGGAAAGGGGAAGCTGGCTATAACACCCATAAGTCTGCCCCAAACAATATACCTCCAACAAGGTTCTAATTCCCAGATTGCCATCAGCTGGGGATCAAGCATTCAGAACACATAAGTTTATGGGGCACACCTGAATCAAACCACCACAAATACATTTCAGTAAATTTTAGTAAAAAGTTATGAGTGTTGCATTTTCTGATTTGTATGAGAGCCCTTCTTCCATGTGTAGACATCTATGGAAAACCTATAGTCATCAATAGATGCTGCGGTAGGTGCTGATTAAGCAATAGTCGACATGCTTCAGAAGTGGGTCTCAGAAGACTTTGGGGGTACATCAAATGTGATGATACAAAATGCAAAGATAATCATCTTCACCCTCAGAATTCCTGTGCTCAGAAGTGCATTTGGCACGTAGTGATGGAGTAGAGCAATTCAAGTCTTTATGTATGTGATTGTGTGACTAATGTATTGTGTGAGAATAAAGATGCCCCTTTGCTTTTCTGTGGGGTGCAGAGCACTTTCTCAAAGGTGTATGGATGTCCTTTGTAAATGACTTCTAATGTGTGGTGAACCTGCGATTATATACACACTAGCTTTCCTCACAGGAAACTATGTTAAATACTTATCATACTTGGTGGTGGGTTTTTAGACTTTGCTGTGAGAAAATGCAGACCTTCATGTAATATCTCTCTCTCTCTCTCTCTCTCTCTCTCTCTCTCTCTCCCTCCTTCCCTCTCTACCTCCCTCCCAAATTATATTCTATTGTTTAACTTTTCCAATGTATCCTGATAAAGGTTTGCCAGGATTAGAATTCATGCCCTTGATTTGAGGTTTTATATCCGCCCATCTATCTAGTATATTTTGCTTTTCAGTGCTCAATTGCAGCAGCATCATGAAATCTAGATGCTGACCTTTGGCGTAATTTGCTCGAGTAGGCCCACTGCTTCCTGAAGCAGAGTTTGAAATAAAGAAACTAACTACTAGAGCTGTTTAAACCAAGAGTGAACCTCCTCCTCCTTGTTCTATCTTCTTCTGCTACTTCTGGTATTCCTGAAGCTTCTGTGCATTCATTTGGTACTTTATTGTACAGAAAAAAAAAATAGCAATCTGGGAGCAAAGGATAGCAATATGTGAGAGAGGGACCAGGAACATTTATTCCAATGTATTTCTTAGACATTTGCTCAAAGGTACTTAGGTGCAGGACCAGTGAAACTCTGCTGATCCAGAACACACACACACACACACACACACACACACACACACACACACACACACACACACA
>PVHP010004456.1:0-71065 GCA_004024765.1 Zapus hudsonius | reverse complement strand
TTTTCATATCTTTCTGCTCCACTCATTCTCTGTCTTTCACTGCAGATCTGAATAAGAGTAGTCGACAGTAGCCATACCACAGCCTTAAAATTTCCACCACCAAACAAAATATTCCATTATTTTTAAATTGAGTTTCTCTCAACTTCTCAGGACTTAGGCAGAAGGCAGCCAGATTCTTGCCTAGAATAGAACAGTAACTACTTCTACTCCAGTGCCCAGTAGGTTTCTCGTTCTCCTCTGAAACTCCATTGACCAGACCTGTACTTTCCATGTGTTCTCTTAGCTTTTCCTGGTGAGACATGAACAAATATATACTCACCTCAGACAGGGCACCAATAGACCAAAGATGATTCTACCCAAGTCTAGCATAGTGAACCTGTGAGTTTATTGGAGTTACTTACAGAAGCATGGGTGAGGAGTTACTTACAGGAACATCCATGATTCTGTGGCAGCTGCATCACTGTAAATCCCACCCAGCATAGGTGGGTGCATCCCTGGAGATGTTCACTGCATAACTTTCAGGCGGCTTGGCTGATTAGAGTATCTCTTTTTAAGCAGTTCTTACACAGGTGTAGGGAGGAGTGTTATGAATGACATGTGATGTGTGAACATCCTGAGCTCTAGAGCCTCTTAAGAAGCCTGTGTTTAACTTGGAACTTCCTAACAGGCATCCTCACAGAATGGAATGCATCCATCCAGAGGAATTTGCTGTACAAAACCTTGTCTCTCTCAGTATTCTAGTTTTCCAAGCTCCCACCAGACTGGCTCCTTAAACTCTGTGTGTAGTATTGTAATACTTATCTAGCCCAGCATTTGAACTTCCACATTTTTCCCAGAAACCAGTTCTAAAGGCCTGAACTGGTCAGTTTTATCATAACAACAGCCTCATTTCTCAGTTTTAATTTTCTGTTGTTTGACTCATTGTGTTGACTGATAGAAAAAGTACCTTAAGGCAGGAAAGTGTTGATTCTGGCATACAGTTTTGAGAGAATACATTCCATCATGGTGGGGAAGGCATGGTGGCAGGAGCAAAGCTGGTCACATTATAGTCACAGTTAGGAAGCAGAGGAGGAACAAGAAGCTATAAAGGCTCAAGGCCCACTCATAATGATGCACTTCCTCCAGCAAGGCAACTTTCTGAAACAGCACCATTACCTGGTAAGTAAGTGTCAAACACATGAGCCTGTGGAGGATATTTTACATTCAAACCACAATAGCCATTGACTGGAAAACAACTACCTAGGGAAGTGTTTTATCACAGTTAGCACAGCGTTCCAAGGAGGAAAGCTACACCCCATGCCAGCAGCAGAACTGCTCAGCACTGTACATGTGACAAGTAGTTTTACAAGCATGATATTTGCAAAAGTGAGAGGATCATGGGAGCTTTTGCCAAAGTTCCAGAAGGCTGCTATGTCAGGTGATATGGCAGGATGAGATTCACTGAAAGGAAGCCTTGAGAAGCCACTCTGTGAAACTGTGAGGATGAAACCCAAGTTGAAATGGAGACGCCAGGATGTTGGAGATGACAGACATCTATCCACTAAAGGAAGTCGCCAGCATTAGGGTAGAGCTGGCCCAAGAGAACAACAATATGTGTCTCAGGTGAAAGAGATTTGGGAAAGGGCTGCCAAACTCTTTAATTCCCAGATGATCCTGTCACAAGCCCCAGATACCTGATGTGGAGCTATATAGGACTTGGTGTTTGCTTTCTGGGGTTCAGTCTTACTTTGGTCCAATCTTTCTTTGCTGTATCTCCTTTCCTCCTTTTGGAATGAGGATATTTACGCTCTACCATTGTATGTGTGAAATATATTTTATATGTGTGTGTCCATATTATGATGTGTACATATGTATGGGTGCACACATACCATTGCACGTGGATGGAGGTCAGATTTCAACCTTGGGGTGTCAAACTCACATCGTTAGAGAAAAGATTTCTCTTTTTGACTGCTGCAGACCAGCTGGCCTGTGAGCTCCTCTCTCCATCACCTATTGCCAAGTCTTCATGCATGTGCATCAAGTGCTTTATAGACTGAGCCATCTCCCCAGCCAATTAGGAGGACTTTTGAAGTTGGACTGAGTATCTTTTGCATTATGCCATAAGCTTGTGAAGAAGCCTACCTAGGGGTAGAAGTGCATGACTTACACATGATATCATTATGTGTCAGATTGACAAAGGATGGACTTGTGGTTAATGTTTTTGCCAACTTGACAGGATTAGTATCACCTAGGAGACCAACCTCTGGGCATGTCTGTGAAGAAGTGCCTAGATTGGGTTAATTGAGATGGGAAGACCCACCTTAACTTGTGGTAGTTTGAAAGCAATGTTTTCATAGCCTCGGGTATTTGTTATTAAGTTTCCTATTAAGGCCTCAGCTTAGAGTATTTGGGACTTCTACTGGAGGAGGTGTGTCACCAGGGCAAACCTGGAGGCATGTATAGTCCAGCCCTATATGTTCAGAGTCAGCTCATGCTCGCTCTTTCTCTGCTGTGGATGTATGAAGTGAACCAGTTTCTCCTGCAATGATGTAGCTTCCCTTGGAATCTGTAAGCCTGAAATAAACCCTTTTCTCATAGAATCTGTTTTTGGTCAGGTGTTTGTCTCAGCAATGAGAAGGTAACTGCAACACTAACTATGGCTGACAGTGCTCCACAATCTAGATGCTGGACTGAATAAAAATGAGAAAGAGATCTGAGTATCACCTTTCATTTCCTTTCCGCTTCCACACCATGTGCTCAATGTGACCAGCCACCTCCAGCTTCTGCCACCATGACTTCTCAGTCATGAGGGACTACAGTCCCAAACTCGAGACAAATATCAACCCTTCCTATCTTAAATTGCTTTTGTCAGGTATTTTGTTACAACAAGAAGGACAGTAACTCATACAAGTAACTAATACAAGGCCTCTCCCTTTCTCTCAACAATCTACTACTCAGAGCTTAAAAAAATTTGTTGAATTGAATTTACATTCTAAAATCATTGAAGAGAGACTGGGTAAATATTAAAAACAATTAAACTTCTGATTGAAGTTGTAAATAGAAACCATGGAAATTCTTAACTTTAGATTCTTAACTTAATTATTCAAACTGAAGAAACAGTCCTACTCAAAATTGGCTTCTCTAATTGCCTAGCTTTGTGACATTACATTAGCAAGGAGCCATAGTTTTCTCATCTGTGAAAAGGAATGACCAATAACAGATATGATGATGGTATAGCCTACGATTTGAACTGCAGAAACCTATACAATGGAGGACTGCTTCTGAGACTTGAGAAGGGTCTTGAGTTTTTCAAAGTGCACCAGAAGCAATAGACTATCAGAAGTAAAGAACTGTGAGGTCATTTTTTTAAACCAGTACAATGTTCTAAAGAAGATAGCCTAATATTTAAGTAACACGGGCTAAAAAAAATTGCCCTTGCTAATTTACCATGGGGAATGCCATTCCAGTCACCACTTCATTATTCATATGGGCATTTTCCATGTCTACACTATCAGTGGAATTCTTTCCCTCAGATTTCTCCCTGCCACCCAGCACGTGGCTGTGCCACATCCCCCCTCAGCTATGTGGTGTGGGCTTAGGGAATGCAAACTCATTTTAACTTTTTCCTGAGCACAAAATCACTGGGAAGGAAAATCTGAATCCCCCAAAGCCATACAAAGCATTCCAAAGTAAAATATAAGAAACATTGTGATGGTTTCTCTGTTTTGGATTATCTGTGCCACTATTCATTTCCTTTTTTGTAGATAATCAAGAACTGGCTGCAGTATGGTTCTCAAGACTTTAAAATCCCCGAAAAATCTCTGCAGGGCATTGCAATATTTTAAGGTTAAGACTCTTAACCTTCAACATTTGCACCTGATAACACAGACTGCTCAGGAGAAGGGGCATAGAATAGGCCCAGAGCGCCAAGAGCTGCAACTCAAGATAGCATTTTTTTTAAAAAAAAGGAAATTTTAGCTTCAGCTGTTTTGAATCATATCAGGCCAATGTTGATTAAAATCAGACCAAGCTTCCAAGACCAGAGGAAATGGAAACTCTATCTTGTATCACAAAGATTTTCTTTTAGATCAACTTATACAAACTTGGAAAGAAGGAAAGACAGAAAGAAACAAAGAAAGAAAGAAAAACAAAAAAATGAAAAAGAGAAAGAAGGAAAGAATGAAGGCAGAAAGAGAGAGAGGGAAGAAGCGATGGGAAAGGGAAGGAAAGAGGAAAAAGATTGTCTTCATTTTTAGCCAAAGAATTGCTTAACTACGTTTAGTAAATGTAGGCACCACACCCTTTTATTCCTGTAACTCTGGCCATCTAAATAAGCACATTGTCTTGATGTGCACATTACAGAAGTAAGCTAAATGGAATATTCTGGCTGCACACTCTCTAGAGACCATGTCTTGATGGTATCTTTAGTTTTAGGCTTCAAGGGTCCAAGAGCTGCCTTGCCAGTAATAGTGGGCCTCTGCGATTCAGAGGCAGCCTAGAATGGAGGTGGACATTTTTGGTGAAGGGAGACCCTTGGTACCCTCTTGTTGGTTAATGATCTAGGTCAGCTTCCACTAAGCCTTGAAGAACTCTTAGGCCCATTGCTTCTACCTTCACTTGATTGAATTCAGTTTCACCCATCTAGTTCTAGGATGTTCTAGGAACAAGTAATTAAGATGTGGAGTGCAAAAGTGAATGCAGTGTAATTCTTGCCTTTAAGTATCTCACAGTCCAACAGAACAGGCAGATTATTTAATATTACTTGTTGCACTGAGATTTGCTGGCTCCCTCTTACAGCCATACACTATTATAGATTGCTAAGAGTTCAGTGAGAACACAGAGAAGGCATCTGAATGGTGTTTTGGGATAGCCCAGGAAGGCTGCAGGAAGGACAAGGTATTTGAACCAAGTCTTGAAGAACTAGTAGAAGTTTGGCAGATACAGGATCAGCTGCTCTTTCTCAGAGGAAGTATTGGTTCAGTGACACAAGGAAAATGATACTGGACAAGCTTTATGAAGAACAGCAGTAGACAGAGAGCAGCAGGGGATCAAAGAGGGGGCAGGCTTACAAGCATAAGCCTTATCGGGATCCTTCTGTGCTTCCTGTGGGAGAAAGGACTTGCTGCTTTGCCTCTTGTGCAGAATGCCTCCTTCATAGCAAATTAGCACTCCTCAGCATCCCCCAGCAGTTGCTCCCTTTGAGAAGGTATTGTTTAAGTATTCAGAATGGTAGCAATATGAGGAGCTTTGCCTTACATGATAACAACTATTATTGCTGAGAATGTGTTCTCTGCTAGGCATTTTTACTTAGGATCTTATGTACATAGCCTCTCTCAGTCTTTAAAACAGCTCTTAGATGCCTTATTAACATGCTACCTTTTATAGTTGAGGAAACTTTAGAATTAGATTTTTTTAGATAATGTATTCATCATCATTAAACCAGTAGAATTGAAACTCGAGTTTTCCCAATCTCAGAGCTCAAGCTCTTAAATTCACATTATTTGGCCTCTGTAGGAAAGTCATACTCCCAGATAGTGTCAAAGTTTTTAAAAACTATTTTATGTATTTATTTGCAAGCACAGAGATACAGAGAGAGAGAGAGAGAGAGAGAGAGAGAGAGAGAGAGAGAGAGAGAGAGAGAGAGAGAGAATCTGGGCATGCCAGGGCCTTTAGCCACTGTAAATGAACTCCTGATACATGTGCCACTTTCTGCATCTAGCTTACATGGGCACTAAGGAGTTGAACCCCAGTGATTAGGCTCTGGAGGTAAATGCGTTAAGGGCTGAGCCATCTTTCCAGCACTGATGTCATAGGTTTATATAATGTTCTATAAAATACATGAGATTCCATTATTATTTGGCTAGCCATTTAACTCTACTTGTCTTATGTAGTTTCAGTGGAAGGACTTGTAAAGGCCTATCTTTTCAGACTCCTCTTGGGCTCTTTGTGTAATGTTCTTTGCCTCTTACAGTAGGCCAAGTTAATACCTGCAACATAAGGGTTTAAGTGAGAAGGTCAGGAGCTGGAGAAATGGCCTGATGGTTAAGGTACTTGCTTGCAGAGTCTAAAGACCTTGTTTCCATTCCTCAGTACCCATGTAAAGCCAGATGCACAAAGTGACTCATGCATCTGGAGTTCGTTTGCAGTGGCTAGACACCATGGTGCACCTATTTTCTCTCTCTCTCTCTCCATCTCCTCTCTCTCTCTCTCTCCTTGCAAATAAATGAGTTTCCTCAGTTTGCTTTAGCTTAAAATAGTATGTCAAGGTGCCACATTCAAGGGTATAATTTGCTTCATCCCATCAATAGGAAGGAAGAAACGAAGCAAGGAAGGAAGGAAAGAAAGAAGGAAAGGAAAGAATGGACTAGGATATTGAAGGAAAAGGGAAGGAAAGAGGAAGGAAAGAAAGTAGGAAGGGGGAGGGAAGGAAGGGCAAAAGGAAGAGAGGGACAGAAATATGTTGGGCAAACAGGGACTTGGATAACACTGCATCAAGATCAGCACACAAAAGGAGGTGATGGCAACCAGAAGATGAGAAACCTTCCCAATGGTGACTACGAGTTAAAGTAGAACATGTACACACACACACACACACACACACACACACACACACACAAACACAAACACACACACACACACACACACACACACAGATATACAAACATCAGTGGGGTGCTACGTAAATGACCTATATAGGGCCATGAAATTTTGTGGTCCTGAACATTTTGGGTATTCGTCTTTCTATCTTGCTGATCCACTGCCATTATGTGGAATGTCTTTCCCCTTATTAATAAGCTATCTCTATTTCTATTACTTACTATGTGTCTTTGTTCCAATTCCTCATCCTAGGACACAAAATTCTAGAAACTCTTGTGGACAACAGGTACCCTCTAAACTCTGTCCCTTCTCCCAATTCAGAAGGACAAATTCTGACATGAAAATTAAAGGTCAGAGAGAAAATGAAATAACTAGTCTTAAGTTGTCATGGGCCATTATTAAACTCCAGCTCATGGATTCCTGACTTGACCATCTTTTCCCTAAGTCATTGATTTGGGTCATATCCATCTTTAGATATCAACAGAGGATGAAGAAACATGTTAAATGTTTAGCTTCTCTTTTTCCTTATGAGAAACCATATCATATTGAGATAAGAGAGTTGGCTTTAGAGCAATAACAAATTCCAGGAAAAATGGTGTCTCATAAGACACATTGAAGCCACCTAACTGGAAGTGAGTCTGTTACAGGAGGCAGGAGTCACACACCACACTGCCAGGAATGGAGAGAGGAGAGAGATGAGGTTCCATGTGTGAGAGGCATGAGAAGGTCATGAAGAAAGAGCATTAAGGATGGAGGGTAGCAGCTAGGGCAAGGCACCATGAGTTGTAATAAAGTAAACTCGGCCAACAAAAGGATGGAAACCTCATTCTGTATGCCATGGGACAGAAACTTAATAGTTTCCCGAACAAGCCTGGGATTTCTCAAAGAGTGTTCTTTCTGTCCAAATACCTATTCCTTAGAATTCATTAATTGTCAATCCTCTTTTCCAACTTTTTATTGATAGCTTCTATAATTATAGACCATAAGCCATTATGATTCCCTCTCCCTCCCACCATATTTCTTCCGATTATCAGTCTCTGTCATCATCTTTTCCTCTCACCATGTGTAGGTATTATCAGGCACCTGTGAAATCATGAATATCAAGGCTGTTTTGTGTCTGAAAGTTTGTATTGTAAGCAGTCCTCCCCTCCCTTTGGCTCTTATAATCTTTCCACACCTCTTCCACAATAGACCCTGAGCCTCAGAAAGTGTGATAAGAGATGTCCCAGTGCTGAACACTCCACTGTTGTTTTCTCAGCACTATGTTGTCTTTTGCATTATCCCAATGGTCACAGCCATTTGAAAAAGAGAAGCTTCTCAAGCCAAGAGTGAGAGTAGCATTATTTTTTAAAGGTGCTTGTAAGGCAGACTGGTTGGCATAATATATACATTTAGCCAGACAACAGCAGGTGTTACACCCCTAGGGCTCAGGACCTCCCCCACAATAGGCTTTTCACTAGGTCTTCAGTACCAGGCACATATTCCCTCCTGTGGAACAGGCCTCCAGTCCAATTAGAGAGCAATTGGTTTCCCCCACAATAGTTGTACCACTATTGCCCCAGTTGGCTCATTTGGCCTTTCTGGCCTGTCTTAAGGCTTGCAAGGTCCACTGCTGTTCACCACCATTGAATGACTTCTCTCTCCCTTAGGGCTGCATACTCAAATCTTAAAATCAGATTTGCAATGATCAAAAGGATATTGTTACTTGAATTTCAAGAACAGAAAACTCACCTGTGACTGATGGGAAGCTAAAATAGAAGTTTTATTGATAAGAAGTTGGGGGATAAAACAAAAACAGGACAGTGAGAATTAAGGGTGTGGTTGTGTTGGAACCTATATCTTTCCTCACACCTTAATCAAATAGCAGTTCTAATACCAGCCTGTCCTTAATGTCCACAGAGCCAGGATTGTTTTCCTAGATGGAAACCTCTCACAGCTATCTTTGACTAGGTCTTCACCCTGAAATTTCACTCACTCAGAAATAATAGGAAGATTGGCACTACGGGAACGTTCCTGGAGCACAATCTACTTTCTACCCCTTCTTCTCATAGGTCCACTCCACTGTGTCTGTCTATTTCAGATGATAAGATCATTGAGTGAAGCAACTTCAACTCTGTGACTTGTTCTTCCTGAGCAAGTTCCAATTTAGAAACAGAGGCTTTGGGTGGCTCATTTTGAGAATAAAGAGGAAGATAGCAGTGCCCCAGGAGGGCAGATTGCAGGATTACAGAGATTACATGAGCTTGGGGAAAATGACCAAAAGGCAGCTACCTCCTATAGTCTAAGTTAATCATGGAGCAGAGAAAAAGATTGGACTTTGGGGTGACATGAATTCTAGCTTGCTCTGACCACAGTGAATGATTTATGTCAGGAATTTATAACAAGATTGAGGTACTTGCCTAGTGCATATGTGCATTCTGAATGGCTTTATAAATGTCACCATGAGAAATTTTGAGAAATTTCAAAAATCTTCATATTAGTGAACATAGCCAAAAGTCAGTGGCAGGTAATTTAAGGGGAAAACAAAACCACAGCAGAACAACCTACGGATATTTCAAAGAGAAAATTCCAAGAGAGCCTTTCTGTTTTGTCTCCACCTGACTTGATGGGCACTCACAGGGATACATCATTTAGAAAGCAAGACACAAAAACCAGACTTCTATTATAAAGCATGTGTTCTTCCCCTAACAAAAGTGTACTGGGCAGGCCCTATCCGTGGCACAGTTTCTGACAATCCATCAGGTCCCCTCATTCAACTGAAGTCCAATGGCATTGTCCGCCCTTCCTCCAGAAGCTGATCTCTGCCAGGTAGAAAATTAAGTCTCTTTGACTCCTCTTTCCACACAATGCTTCAGCATTGCAGGATTGTTGCTCTGTGTGGGAAACTGACTTCCTGTCTCAATAAACAAGCACACACAGGCCTTTCTGGTACATAATGGAGGCTTTTTTTATTTTGTACAAAAATCATTCCACACTTAACACATCAATGAAGATACTTAAGCTCTACTGGGTCTGAATTAAGGAGGACTTGTGTGATCACAGGGTGTGAAAAGAGCCACACAGGGCGCTCTTCAGATCCTCCACTTTTGTCACATGTGATACCTAACAAGCCCAATAAATATGCTTATCCCAGGGGCTGCTTCTTCAGCTCAGACCCTGAAGCCTGGTCAAAGTTTGTCTGTATCGCTCTTCCTTCCAATGTCCTTTCGCCTCTGATGATTTGGGTGAAGAAGTAGAAAAGATTGCCATGTTTGAAGAAGCTGTGGGTGAGGTTGGGGGATGGAGTAATTTTCTCCTGGAAGTTTAGTTCTTGTTTTATTACATGTAAATGTAGATTGATAGGTATATACACGTATGCAAACATATAGCTCTGCCTCCAAAGGTTAAACACACATATAAGTCTGTAATATACACATTTCAGTTACATGCATTTCTAAAGTGACTAGTATATGCACACACAGAGGGACTTGTAAAATCTCCCTTTCTTACCCAGTAATGGAATGCAAAGCAAAAAAGATGTGAAAATTCTTGGTTATTTAGAACTGAATAGGTGGATAGGATGTTCTATAGCTTTTAGTGTTATGAATAAAAATAATTTTTGTGAATGCTGTTGGGTATTTCACATTTGCTGCTATCTTTTGGTATGATGTATTCTAGAGAGATTTGGTAATTTTCCAGAGTCCAGGCAGGCTCACAAGTCAGGTATCCTGTGAATGATAATTCAAGTACTATGAAAATTTATATTTTATGCAGTTGCACAAAAAACATGAAATGAAAATTATGCAATAAACAAATGTTGATTGAACACACTAGTATTTTAATTTATGCAATCCAATCAGTATTGGATTAAGACAGATTCCTTTATTGATTATATAAGTAGTTGGAATGAACTATTGGGAAAAGATCCCAAAACTGTTCAGATAAACATCCTTTAATCAAAGAAATTAAAATTGGAATTAATTAACTCCAACATAATAGAATACCAATTATGAATCAGTCACTACTCCAGGTACAAGGAAGTCAAAGGTGAGAAAGACACATCTACCCTGCAGCAGAAAGGACTGCCCTAGTACAGGCCGTCTGGCAAGGACTTCTTCTCAGAGTTCATTATGATCTTAAATAAGGAAAAAGAATTGGAGGATTGGAAGTTTATCAAACATAAAGAAACTGGAGCTTGGAAGATGACTCGCTTGCAAAACCCTGGCAGCCCAGGTACAATCTCCTAGTACTCACAGAAAGCCAGATGCACAAAGTGGCACATGCATCTGGAGTTCGTTTGCAGTGGACAAAGTGCCTGGCACAACTATTCTCTCTCTTCCTTTCTCTTTCTCTCCTCGAAAACATAGAGCCAATAAAAATAATTGTTAAAAACCATAATAAATGGGAGTTGAACCAAGTCAAGTCAAATGAACATAAGCAAAGGGATGCTGAGGGTGTGAAGACGTACCCAGTGCTCCTACGTCAGTGCTATTTGTCTGACTAGATAGTGGAGCTCATGGAGAGAAGTGAGGCATCAGAAGAGACTTTGTCAACATTAAAGACCTAAGGAGAGCTTACCTAGACCAGAGTGGCTTAAATGGGTTTTCTATTTTGTCTCACTGTGCTACTAAGCAACCTTCAGAATAATCACTCAGACCTAGTGACTTTCCTAGCTCTAAATAACTTAGCCAGCTGTGTTTCTCTTTCCCCAAATTTGATTGTTTGGTAATGTGTATACCAGCCATATGAATGAGGGATTGAAGGGTTGGTTTATGGCCAGATGTGTTCTTTGCTGTATAGACAATCACAAACATTAAAAAATTCCATAGGGTAAAAGTCTCTTTGCCATGCTTCCAAATAAATCATTGTTGATGTTATCACTAATGGCAGCCCAGCTCTGTTTAAATACAGTTATTAAGATCAGATGACCATCTGTTTTCTGCTAGAGTGTAGGTCATTCCAACCCTTCCCATGGAACCCATGACTGCTTTCTATTGCACAGATGAATAACACTCGATAAATAACCATAAAAATAACAACATATGATAGAGATATACATTCTCTTCCTGGTTAATTATGGGTGCATACATACTCAACATGCAGACATACATTATGTCTACCCAATTTAGCTTTCTCTTTAGAAAAAAAAAGGTAAAGCAAAAAGCTTTTTACCCCTTTACCAATCCTACCCAAAATTTCCTGTCAACTTCCACACACATTGGACAATGATGCATCCTTCTCTTTTGAATGATGTGTAGACTCTTTCTTCCATATTTTCATGTGTGGAGGACTTGTCCTTGAGCTGTTCTTTACGTTATGATTTCATTGTGATCCTAGGTAGGATGTTTCATTCAGAAGTTCTGAAGAATTTGACAATATTGGGAAGGAAATTTTCTACTAAACAACTGCCTACAAGTATGTTATTCAGATTGGATAAGCACAAAAAAAGAAAACAAGAAGAGAAAGGAAGAAAGGAAAGAGACAGAAAGGAGGGATGGAAAGAAAGGAAGAAAAGGGTGGGAGGAAGAAAGATGGACATAAACAAAAGGGAAGAGGGAAACACTATGTATGTTGAGTATAAGGGAGAGAGTTCATGAAATAAAACTCATATTTCCTTTAAAGATAATATGACTCCACCACTGATTTTTTCAAGTTCTAAGCATGAAGAAGTCTGTCTATTCGTTCTAACCAAAGTATTTAAAGAATAAAGTGGTTAAAAACAGGATTTTCAGAGGAAAGCACGCAGAGGAATTGTAGTCATGTCAGTCATGAGGAGAAGAAGAAAGACATAGGAAGTTTCCATTCTAGAGAAGAGAATTTGGACCTTTCAACAGATAGGTCTTAAAAGTCCCTGCTGTGAGATAAAAGAATTCAGCTTATTGTGAGGACCTCTAAAAGTAAGGTGGAGAGAGCCTCAGAGAAAATATTAACCAAGTGTGAGAAAGAACTCTTCCAACAGTCATTGTCATCTGTGCAGTGGCTGGCTGAAGAAGTTCCAGCAGATGTTGGAGAGCTTGGTACAGTCTTAGAGCTCCAGAGACCTCATGCTATCATCTGAACTCCTTTCAATGTCCTGATCTTTTGGGTAATCAAAGGACTATGAATCACAGGACTTCCTCGCTGGGTGTACTCAGAATTCATGCCCATTCCAAAATTCCTAAGTTGAAAATTAAATCCTAAAGTGATAATATTCTGGGTGGGAAGAGTCATAGGTTTCCACCCTCAGGAGAGAGATTGGCAACCTTATAAAAGGCTGGAGGGAGCTGCTGAGACCTTCTTTGTCTTTCTCTTCCCTCGGCCATGCAGGCACACACAATACCAAGGCACCATCCTAGACACAGTGACCAGACCTTCAACAGAGAGCAAACCTATCAACAATCCAGCCTCCAAAAATATGAGAAAGGAATTTGTTCATAAATTACTTGCTTCGGGTATTTTGTTATAGAGAGCAAGCGGACTAAGACAGCTCCTGAGCATGCACCTGATCGTTGCTACTCACGAGTTCATCAGCCCTATGAGTCAGACCTCAGTTCTAGAAGGGACACTCCTTTTAAAGCCTCAGATCTGTCACAGATTCTTGTATCTGGCTATTTCTAACTGTGTTTTGATTTTCTAGTCATAACTGGTAATCTAATACCAACTTGTTGACTTTCTCATTGACATTGAGAGAAAGTCCTCAGCACATCACTTTTTCAGGCTCATTTCAGGGCATTGAAACTGCAGTGGTGAACAGCAGAGAGTAGAATGACGGGACATTGTACCAAGTGATGTAAGAGGTAGGAATGTGCTAATGGGTCTCTGAGATGGATTTACTGAACTTCGTTGTTGTTGTTGTTTAGAACTAGGGATTGAACCATGCTAGGCAAGTGCTCAACCACTGAGCCCTTCTGATGTTTTATGAAAAATGGAAAAGAAAATATGTTGAGCTTGGAAATTTTACATAGATAATAATGCAACTCGTGATTTGAATTAATATATGCTAAGTTTTTAAGATAACCATTATAATTGCTCTTGTTACTAAATGGTCTTTGGACATTTTTACACATTTTAACCTTCATGGAGACCAATGATGACCATGTGACAAACTCAAATGAGTTTCAATGCTCTGATGCTAGTCACAGATTTCTGTTATTTATTTAACTTTTAGTGATAAACTCAAAAATATACACAGTGAACCTTGATCATAAATCCCCTTCCATCATTCTCCTTGGCCCTCTTTTCCCCACCACTTCAATGAATCCCTGCTTCTTTCCAATTATTCCCTCTTCTTCATTTAATTAATTTATTTATTTGAGAGCGAGAAAGGGAAAGAGGCAGACACACAGAGAGAGAATGGGCGTGCCAGGGTCTCCAGCCACTGCCATCCAGACACATGTGCCATCTTGAGCATACCTGTTCATACAGTTATGCGGGTCCTGGGGAGAATCAAATTTGGGTCCTTCTGCTTTTCAGGTAAACACCTTAACAGCAAAGCCAACTCGCCAGCCTGTTCCCTCTTCCTTTTTGATCCAATTTTTTTTCTCTGTCCTCATATTATACAGGCCTTGTGTAGGAAGCCACAACCACTGTGAGGTCATAAATGCAACCATCGTTTTGTCGTGTAGACGGCATTCCAAAGCACTCCTCCCCATCCTTTGCTTCTTACATTCTTTCTTCCACCTCTTCTGCAATTTTTTTCTAAGCCTTGGAGGATATGACCAATGACTTCTTGAGAAACTGAGTCAATAAGCCAGTGACCCATTTCATCCATAGCCGTGATTACTCCCCCAGAACCAGTTTATTAACCTATAATGGGAAAAAAAATGTTGGGAGACCAGTTTTACCAGTTTAGGCTTCTTTGGCTTAACTCATTTGAAATTCCCCTGCATGTTCTCAAATTTCAGGGCTAAATTATTTCCTCCCAAAACAAACTTGCTTGTAAAGAAAAGAAATCTTAACTAATGAAAAGAGTTAAACTTTCTTCATAAAAGAGGTGGGGCAGGAGAGGAGGGAGGGTATAGTTTGGTCAGAAGCACCCTGAATGGAGAGAGAAGGCTTAATTCTAAAACCATATGCTCTTGCTGGTAAATGCCAATGTCAGAACTGGGTTACCCCCTCCCCCAGAGTGAACTGTTAGTCCAGGAGGCCCATAAGGCCAACAGAACAATTTAAGTTATTGCCAAAGCACTTGGTTATCTACTAGGTCTAAATGGGCTAAAGCTACCACAGGTAACATTTGTGGGACATCAACAGATGATGCTAGAACTGAGATGAAGCCAGTTCCCTGCTGCCTATTCCTGACAGTACTGAAAAGCGCTCTGCAAGCTGGTGGATAATGGTCACTAACAGTATGACCTAGCAGGGGATCCTGCAAGCTGCAAAATCAACCAGGTAGGCAAGATGTACCCACTAGTGTAATAGTGGCACACAGGTATGGGGGTGGTCAGGTGCTCTCTGATTGAATATGAGGCCCGCTCAGTGGGAGGGAATTCATACCTGGAACTGAGAACCAAGTCAGAAGCCTATGGTGCTGAAGGCCATAGACACTAGAGGAACGCTTCCACTGTTCTTTGGCTAAAAAGAGGGTTGTATCTGTGGAAGTCTTCTAAATGTCTATGTTTATTGCCTCTGATCCACGCTGCTCTCACCTTTGGTTAGAGAATCTGCTGTTACAGATGGCAGTGAACACCAGAGAGACCCAGACCATGAACAGGACAAGAAGAGAAAGCCATCTGCCTAGCACAAATGAGTCACCTCTGTCATACCTGCCAGGGCCCAGGAAACATTGCAGAGGAAGTGGCAGGTTAGGAAGAGTGCTGCTCTCCTATCTTGAGAACCTCCTTCTCTAGGGAGCAGAAAATCAGAGGCTTCTGAGACCTCAACACTCAAGGAGGCTTATAACATGCCCTCCAAGGCTTAGGATGTTAGAGTAAGAGGGGGCAGAAAAAATGTAAGAAACATGGGATGAGAATAGGTATTCTGAGGCATTGCCCCTCACAGAGACTGACTGGTGCTTTGATAAGCCCACAGTGAATACAGATAACCCTACTGAGAAGGGACCTCAGTGGAATCAGGGCAGGGGAAAGGAAACATAAGAATATAACCCAATGGGAATACACTCAATTTGCAATATGTTCACACAGTAAAGTTCTCAATTAAGAAAAACAGAAAGCTTAAGCTAGTGTCAAGCACTTTCATGAATCTATGTGGTTTGAAGAATGAAGAGTAAACAGCGTGTAGACATCTGAATTACATTCTGTGCTACTCACCCCTATGTCTCAACATGAAGGGTGTAATGGACAACAAACAGCAAGCTCTCTTGATTCTTGAGACCCAAGCTGATCTGAACCTCCCATGGCCTTTCATTACTAAAATCTTTTCAAAGTTCAAGAACACTTACAGTGGTGCTGATAGAAGTGGATCACATGGCTTCTTTTTGACATCCTTCTACGTCCATCCGTCTCATTCATTATTAGTATAAAGCCCTGTGATTTTATCAGCAAGCCCATTGGACCTTATCCTTACTACATACAAGGGAGAAAACTGCTCGCTGACAGTCAAAGAAGAGGAAGTTGAGCAGCATTCTTTTCTCTGGAGAGACAGAATAACAGTCATTCACTTAAGAATTAATTAAAGAGCTACGATGTCCCATGTACTCAAGCTCCAGACCTCCAAAGAACTCAGGGGCTTGTAGGGAAAGGAACCAGAGGAGATGGTCATGTTAAGACAGCATAAGATGCCAAAACTGGTAGCGATAACATATCCTGAGGACTCAGAGGAGAAAAAACTAACTGTACAGAAGGGTGGAGGAAGACTAAGAAGTCTCCCAAAAGGCATTGAAGTTTGGATCAAAGAATGAAGGATGAAAAAGAAGACAGGAAGAGGAGACTGGGGGAGTCCATGGTGGACATTGGGGGACTAGAGAGAGTTTAGTAAGATGTAAACCAAGGTTTCTGCTTTTAGCTGGGGACTATGTGGGCAAGCTGAGGCTGGCAGGTCAGGTGGGAGGTAGGTCTTAACCATATATGCCAGGTTAAGAAGTACAGGAAGGCATGGCCCTCACTTACACTTTGTTTTCCATTATTATTATTATTATTATTATTGCAGTTTGACTAGCACCTGTGTTAATCACATCTCTTCAAAATAAACCCACTGATCTTACAGGAAGTAGGGGCAGGAAAGGTGGTGGGTGACGATCTACCACTTAGTCTTGAGTCCTGATGGAAACATTTGATGTTGTAGTCTGCATTTCATGCCTGATGCGAGTTCAGCACTTGGGCTTTCCTGGGCCCTGGTTCCCATCTGCAAGGAAGAACACCGTGATTTGTTTCAGATGCTCATTGCCATCATTGGGAGAAAAGTTCTTTGATTACAAATGCTCTCAAAGTCCTCATGGGATTGATGAATAATTCATGACCAACATCCTTCAGTTCTGGATTGTATTTGGAAGTTTTATGTTGACCATTCTTAAGCAAGGCCACCATGATTCATCCAACCTTGGACAGCATTTTGAAGCACAAGGATGTTTGCAAAGCTGAGGAAAGAAACAATATTAGAACTGAATGGAGCAAACATGCACTGGGCAATTCCATGTGTGCTTAAGGATCATTAGTTTAAAAAAAGAGTCTGGAACCAATAAAATGAGGAAAATTTTTAATCCTCTGCCACCAGCCCTAGGTCATGACCATTCTTTGCTTATATGAGTTCAACTCTTTTGGATTTCACAAATATATGAGAACACACAGTATTTGCCTTCCTATGTCTGGCTTATTTTACTTAGTATAGCATCCTCTGGGCTCATCTATGTTGTCAACAATGGGGGGATCTCCTTCCTTTTTAAGGCTGAGTATCCATGTTGTGAGTGAACCACATTCCTCTGTGTCTGTAAGCCACTGATAGACACTCAAGTAGACTCCAAATTCCGGCTGTGATGAAGAGCCTTACTGCAAACCTGTGCGGATATCTCCTGGACACAGCCATTTCACTTCCTTTGGATATGTATCCCACTGGATGATAGATCTGTTTTTAAATTGTTGAGAAACCCCCATGCTCTTTTCCATATGGCTGCACTTCTTCACCATCCAGCCCTACCTGCAGGCACCTCACATGGTCCGGACTTGCCGCAGGGGAGGCTGACCTGATGGAATCAGCACGTCTATCTATCATGTTCTGCCTTTGTAATCAAGCTTTTCATTTTGTGATTGAAACAGCAGATAAAGAAGAGATGAGTCTTCCTCATTTAAGATAAAGACCAATTATATACTTCAGAAGAAGCCCTTGCATGATATGAGGAGGTGCAACCCCCTCCCCGTCATTTCACAGATGAGAAACCTGAAAGACAGACTACTCAGGGACTTGCTTAACTCGCTAATAAGCTCTTACCAGACGAAGCAAAACTCCAGGGCTCGTTCAGGTGGGGCTGGAAATTGTGTAAAATATGTATGGTATAGAGATTTTACATTTTAACCATTTTAAGTGCAATCCCTGCTGCCATGCAGTCAGTAATGGGTGATGTCCTATGTCTTCTCCTGCTGCTGGTTACCACTGCTTGACCCTCGGTCTCAATGAATTTGTCCATAAAGACCTCAAAAGTGGATCCATACACTATTTGCTTCTTTGTGACTGACTAGCTTATTTTGCTTAGAATAATGTCTTCCAGTATCATCCATGCTGTATGCATCAAAATTTTCTTCTTTCATGTTGAATAATATTCTACTGAGTCTAGCCAAGCACATCCATCAACAGATGAATGGATAAAGGACATGTGGTATATATATACAACATACTTTTATTCCACCATAAAGATGAATGAAATTAGGTTATTTACAGGAAAATGCATGGAACTGGAGACCATCATTGTAAGTGAACCAAGCCTGACTCAGAAAAACAAATACAATTTCTCTTATATGCAAATCTTACATTATATATGTAATGTATTTCATATCTATGTAATCATGTATATACATATATGATGAAAATAGAAGAGGGGTTCTTTGGGAAAAGGAAGGAGACTAGCAGGGAGAAGAGGAGAAGGGAAAATATAGAAGAGGGAAATAGAGGCTTAAATGAAATATGAGCTAAGAACATGATATAGTTGCATGAAAATGTCTTTGTGAAACTCTATGTGTGATGAGTCTATGCCAACAAAAATATCCTAGCATGTATATGTGTCACTATTTATTTATTACTTTCTTCTTTGTAGGTTACCTGGTCATCTGAATTCCAGTATTTGAAAGAACAGAGGAGATAATCTACCCCACTGTTTTCCCATGTTGATTTCTTTGCCCTTGTATTCAACTATCCCAAATCCATGGGCAGAGAGCAGAACCCCACACACAAGTATTGGGTCAGACATCCTATCAGGCTTGAGGGTAGAAACTCCAGGCCCTATATAAGGGGGGCTTCACAACTTTTCTCAACCTTACTACTCAATTAGGTATTCATCTGGGATTAACAAGCAACTCCATGGCACTGATACCTGTAGCTGTCCAGTTCAAACATCAGATTCTGGTAGGTAGAGGAGGTACCAGCACATGACATGTGGAAGCCCACAGCACTGGGCTGGTGAACAGCCACCCTCATGTTATGCAGTCTGCACCACTGATCCCTCCTGTCATTCTCCCCTGCAGATTTCCACAGTGTTTCAGAGTCCATGTCTTCTCCTCACCTATGTGCCTCCCTGAAATTATGTCCTACCTCACATGTTCTTAAAAAATTTTAAAAATGAACAATAGAATATAGATTTTGTTTTTCTTGTGTATTCAAGAGACTCTTATAAATTCCTACCTACCCTTCTATACCAACATGAATAAACTTCAGTTTCCTAAAAAGTGCCATTGACTTCATCTTTATTCATCTTAATTTTATAAGAATGGTCAATTCCATTGGAATTCAGGTCCTTTATTACAAAGGATGATCCTTCTATAAGGCGAAACAATTCTGCTTAAATTTTACTTTTTATTCACTCACTCATGAAGTCATGATAATAAAATAATATTACGTAGTGCATGCAAAAATAAAGGCTTACGTTAAGATATAGGATGAAAAGGTGGTGTAAAAAGGCTTATATTCTTGTTTATTCAATTTACATGAGTTTGTTAAACCTGTGTGGGAGATTAAATATGTGTAAATTTCCTTAGCTCTAAAATGGTGATTAAAATTTAGCACCTTCCATAAAGAAATATCATGATGATTAAATGAAAGAGAAAGAGTAAATGTTTAGCACCCATACCTGGCATTGAAGCCCTCAGTTAATATTAGCTGTATGTGGGTTACCCACTCTGGTCATTATCCTGTATTTGGAGCAGCCGTCTTTCCTGATTTGCCTAAGAATCACCCAGATTTCACACACCTGCATGAAGATTTCTCAGTCACAGGCCAATCAGAACAACTCATCACCCAGCATCATGCACGAATGCTTACAAATCCCCATGACACTCATTACATTCTTTTTTTTAAATTCTCCAGAGTGAGTTACATTGTTTAGTGGGCCAACCATGAGTTGTTATCCCCAATTCCTCATTGCCCCCCTTCCCCATCCCCAGTCAGCTGAATATCCTCCTCAGTGGGCTGTCTGGATCAGTCTTTGTGGTAGGGGACCATGGATAGCCCAGTCTTCAGCTGGGTTCTCCTGACCCAAGTGTGTTGATACTGAAGGATGCCATGCCTCTGACACTATGGGGCATCTCCTAAAAGAACAAAGATGGAAGTTAACCAAGAACTATAAGTATCTGTAAGATGCTTGTTACATAAAGAAAAACTTAACTAAGCTTAATCCATCTTCAAAATAGGTTTCAAAGACAAAGTCAAAGAACAGGGGTTCATAGTCACATTTCCTTTATAGCTCCCAAGTGAATTTAAGATGCTAAAGAGGTTAACATGTCATTTATAAAATGTAGTATTTCTTAAATTAAAGCACAATGTCAAAATGGATATCTTAAAACACCTGCTTTTTCCTCGGTTTGTTAGGAATTTACTTTCCTTTTTTCCATTATTCTGAATAAAATATCTCAAAATGAAAGTATCCAACCTACTGTTCTATTTTAAAGTTTCTAAGTGATCTTATCTACTGAGAGTGTCTGTGGACCCGTTAGGTCTCCAATATGTTCTCTTCCTTACATTAAATGGAAAGAATTCTGCTGTTATTTGTCCTGATAAGAATAAGGGCCTGTGATAGTATCAATCTGTCTTAGCTTATTTCACTGAAGTCCTTATGCCAGAGCACGATGAATAACTTAACAAGTTGTCTTTTAAGAATCTAGGATTTTTAAAATATAAATTAACATATGTTGCATACAAAGTTAATCACTTAACAATTATAAGTAAACACATTTCTTCAAAATGTCTATATAATGTCAAAACAATTGGTCAAGTTCATGAAAAAATATTAGTGAAATGAAACCACAAATGAAAATTGACTACAAAATTTCATCTAAGTTAGTGATATTTCTTTCTTTAAATATTTTATTATCCATAATTAGATACATTGTATGAGCAAATCTCATAGTGGTACACCCATTTCCATCCTCACTATCCCCAATCCACTGGGGATCTTCCTCGGTGGGCATGCTGGATCAGTCCATTGAGTAGGGGGTTATGAATTGCTCTAGAGGATGCCAGTTTCCCCAACCCCCCTTTGTGTTTTGTTGCTGAGGGAGGCAATGTCTCTGAATATTTGCCCGCACCATGGCTCTTACAGTCTTTCTGCCCCCTCTTCCACTTAGTTCCCTGAGTCATGGTGGTAAGTTTTAAGTCTGCTTTATTGTTGAATCTTAAGTAAATCTGGACATCTGCTTTGGGTTGTGTTGGGTATTGTTGGTGTTTGTCTCCATTGACCTTTCCTGGGTTATCCGACTTGCTGTGATGATTGGTCTCTTGTTTATCATGCCACTTTCCCTCAGGTTTCATTTGGAGCCTAGATAAAAGGCCAGGGGTGGTTCATTTCCTGTCAGAATGTCAGCCATCATCCCATGGCTAGTTGGTAGAATTGGATTGTCCATGGCTCCTCACTGCCTTCTGAAAAATACAAACAGAATCTCCATTGGAGAGCAAGGTCAGGATGGGTTAAATGAGACAAACATTGCTAATTTGGCAAGATTCCAATGGGTGTAGCCTCTTTGTAGCTCTCTGGTAGTGGGAATTTCCCCATGGAGCCCTGGTTCTTGGCCCCCATAAGGTTTTGCCATGGATCCCAGTTCCAGTTAAGGGTTCCTTGTAACTGAGAAGATCTCTTAGTCAATTGGAAAGCCATTGATTACCCAATTAGGTTTGGTGTCACTATTGCACAGGTGAGCACTTCTTGATTTGAGTCTTTCCCCATTGAGTATGATTTAGGCTTTAGGAGTTTTGTATATTGCCTTTATTATTTTGAGGTATAAGCCTTCTATGCCCAGCCACTCCAGTGTTTTTATCATGAAGTAGTGTTGAATTTTGTCAAAGGCCTTTTCTGCATCGATTGATATGATCATGTGTTTTTTGCAGTTGAGTGTATTAATGTGATGGATTACATTAATCGACTTCCGTATGTTGAACCATCCCTGCATCCCTGGGATGAAGCCTACCTGGTCTAGGTGGATAATATTTTTGATGTTTTATAGTATTTGGTTTGTGAGGATTTTATTCAGAATTTTTGAATCTAAGTTCATGATAAGGGTCATAGTTTTCCTTTCTTGTTGTGTCTTTGTCTAGTTTTGTGATTAGGGTGATGCTAATTTCATAGTATTAGTTTGGAAGGATTTCCTCTTTTCCTATAACACAAAAAAGCTACAGAAAGAGTGGTTTCAGTTCTATGATGAAGGTTTGGTAGAATTCAGCTGAGAATCCATCAAGTCTTGGACTTTCCCTTTTAGTGAGGTTTTTGCTTATGTTTTCAATCTCTATGGGTGTGATAGGTTTATTTAGGAGATTTATCTGCTCTGAGTTAAGCTTTGGTAGGTGGTAGATGCCCAGGAATTCATCCATTTCTTCCAGGTTCTCCAATTTTGTTGAGTAGAGGTTTTTGAAGAATGACTTGGTGAGTCTTCCAATTTCATTTTTTTCATTTCCAATTCATTAATCTCAGCTCTGATCTTAATTACTTCTTTTCACCTTGAGCTCCTAGGGTTGAATTGTTCTAGTTTTTCCAATGCCTTTAGGTGGGTGGTTAGGTCATTAAGTTGAGATCTCTCTGTCTTTGTAATGAAGGCATTTAGCACTATGAATTTTCCCCTTAGGACTGCCTTCATTGTGTCCCACAAGTTTTGGAATGTTGTGTTTTCATTATCATTTACTTCTAGGAAATTTTCAATTTCCTTTTTGATTTCTTGAATGATCCATTCATTATTTAATAGTGTATTGTTCAGTCATCAATAATTGGTATAATTTCTGCTACTCTTCCCATTGTTAATTTCCAACTTTAATGCATTGTGGTCTAATATGATGCAGGGGGCTAACTCAGTCTTCCTGAAGTTGTTGAGGCATGTTTTATGTCTTAATATGTGGTCTATTTTATAGAAGGTTATATGGGTTGCTGAGAAGAATGTATATTCTTTACTCTTGGGATGGAATGTTTTTTATATGTCTGTTAGGCCTAGTTGATCTATGGTGTTGTTAAGCTCCATTGTTTCCCTGCCAACCTTCTGTTTGGATGATCTGTCTAGAGATGACAGTGGTGTATTAAATTCTCCTACTATGATGGAATTGGAGTCTGTTTCTGTTTTGTTTTTGAGTAAATTTTGCTTTAAGAAATGTGGTGCACCTGTATTTGGTGCATACATATTTATGACAATGATATCTTCTTGTTGGACTGTTCCCTTGATGAGTAAAAAGACCTTCATTATCCTTTTTAATTAATTTTGGTTTAAAGTCTATTTTGTTAGATATTTTTTTCTTTTCTTTTTTTATTGTCCATAATGAGTTACATTATTTAGTGGGCAAACAATGAGTTGTTATCCCCAATTCCCCCAATGCTCTCCCTCCCCATCCCCAATCAGCTGGATATCTTCCTCCGTGGGCCGTCTGGATCAGTCCTGTAGCAGGGGACCATGGATAGCCTAGTATTCAGCCCGGTTCTCCTGGCCCAAGTGTGTTGTTATTGAGGGGTGCCATGCCTCTGGATAGTCTCCCCCACCATGGCTTTCACAATCTTTCCACCCCCTCTTCCATTCAATTCCCTGAGTCATGGCGTTTTTTTTTTTTTTTAGTTTTGTTTTGTTTTTTGGTTTTTCAAGGTAGGGTCGCACTCTAGCCCAGGTTAACCTGGAATTCACTGTGTAGTCTCAGGGTGGCCTTGAACTCATAGTGATCCTCCTACCTCTGCCTCCCGAGTGCTGGGATTAAAGGTGTGTGCCACCATGCCCGGCTATTTTGTTAGATATTAATGTAGCCACATCCACTTATTTTTTTATTTCCATTTGCTTGGGAAATCGTTTTCCATCCTTTCATCCTAAAGAGATTCCTGTCTTTAGAGGTGAAGTGTATTTCTTTAAGGCAGCAGATGGAAGGGTACATTTTTTTTTTTTGGATCCACCCTGCTAATCTGTGTCTTTTTATAGGAGAGTTAAGTCCATTTACGTTCAGAGTTATAACTGTGAGGTTTGCTTTAAGAACTGCCACATTGAAGGGTTATGGGGGTTGATGCCTTACGTGTATTATTAGTCCAATAATTTTGATTACCATGCTCATTCTCTATTAGAATTCTGAAATGGGTCGTTTGTCTCTTCTGTTTAGAATATCTCCCATAGTATCCTCTGTAAGCTTGGCTTTGTGTTCATATAATCGTAGAGCTGGGTTTTTATCATGGAACACTTTTAATTCTCCATCTATTATGATGGATAGCTTTGCTAGTACGGTAGTGTAGGTTGGAAGCCATACTTCTTTAGGCCTAGAAGAGCATTGTTCCACGTCCTTCTGGCCTTCATGGTTTCTAATGAGAAGTCTGAGGTAAGTCTGATGGGTTTGTCTTTATAAGTGATGAGTTGTTTCTTTCTTGCTGCCTTCAGCACTCTCTCTTTGCTTTCTATGTTTAACATTTTAACTAAGATATGTCTTGGAGAGTTCTTTCTTTGTCCTTGTCTGTTTGGAGTTCTGTGGGCTTCTTGTATCTGGACTGTCTTTTCTCTTATAAGATTAGGAAAATTTTCTTGTATAATTTTGTTGAAAATATTTTCTATGCATTTGGCCTGTGTTTCTTCTCCCTTTTGGATTCTTATAATCCTGATATTTGGTCTCCTTAGGGTATCACACAGGTGCCTCATATTTTGTTCCCATGATTTTTTAATTTATTGAAGATTATGGAATCTCTATTGATTTTTTCTGCTTATCTTCAAGGTCTGAGAATCTATCCTCCAGGTTATTAAATCTGAGATGGAGGGATTCGAAGGAGATTTTTAAAACCTCTGTTTGATTTTTTTTTTGTTATATTTTTGTTCATAGTCTTTATTTCTCTGGTGAGTTCCAATTTCTAGTCTAGTTTCATTTTTGTTATTTTTTTTTTCTGGAGTCAGTTCTTAAGTTTGGTTAAGTCCTCACCAAACTTCATCAGCTGATGATTGAGTTCCTCCCATAGTTGATTCACCTTCAATTCCCTTAATGCATAGTTGAAGTCACTTGATTTTTCTCCATTAAGTTCAGTCTGAGAGATTTGCTTGTGTTGTTGAATTTCATCCCATTTATGTCTTTTTATGACAGTTTCCATCTCAGCCATCATCCTGGTCATGATCTCATTGCAGATATGACCTGAAGTTATTTTATTTTCACTTTGGGATTGTAGTTCTGTTGCCTCCCTCACATTCTCACTGGCCTCTTCCATTGTGGGACTAGGTGTCCTAGGTGGGGGAGTCTCAGCTTGAATTGCTGTTTTTTTTTTTTTTTACATTGGTTTCTTCCCATTTTGTATAAGGGTCTAGCTTTTTTTTTTTTTTTCAATGTGGGAGCCAATACAGGTTCTTGTTGGGTATTCAGTGAGTGGTCTCTTCTGGGTACTGTCGGGGTTTGGGATAGCACTGTAACCACAGATGCATGAGCTGCAGAGGTTATGGGTGTGCCAGTGGTACTGGGCTGGTCTGGTATGTAATATAGTATGCAGCTCAGAGATCTTCTCTGGCTGTAGTCACTTCTGTGTCTTGCTACTGGGGCTCAGGGGTGTTTCAGAGCAGACCTACTTGCTCCTCTTCCCCTCCATACCCAGCAGGGTGGGTTGTAGAGATCACTCTGTTACCCTCCCCTTTAGAATGTGCCTGCCCAAGAACTAATGCTCTGGGCATGCTGGAAGATGGGTGTGGAGTACGTAGGAGGTTTGTATCTCTATAAAAGATTTATTTCTTCAGTGATCGATCTGCTTTTAGTTTGAGCTGGATTGCTTTGGAGTAGCACAGGAGCAGAAGTTGTTGAGGTTAGAAGTGCATCTACTATGGTGGGTTAGTGGCTGATACTTGAGATATGTGTTTGAGGCAGTACAGAGCAGGTGTAAAGGCTCCAGAGAGATGATCCCCTATTACTCTGGCGCCCCAGGCACAGGACCTAGAATCACTGTTCCCATTACCAGAGCATTACCTCCAGACACCCCTCAGACTCAGGTCTGGAGCACACAGGCCTAGGTGCACTGGTGTCTCAGGCTGGGGTGTATGGGTGCTGATACCCCTGGAGCTCAGTACTCAAACATACCAAGCTTCTCATCAGCCTATAGTACAGGACCCAAATCCCCCTTCCCTCACTTACTTGGTGTGTTCAGGCCCGAAACAATGTGACAACACTAGTTTTAAACTCAACAAGTATTTGTTGGGCTGGAGATACAGCTCGGTGGTAGAGTGTTACATATGTCAGGGCCTATGTCCAATCACCAGTATTACTAATTAAATAATTAAAATAAATATATATCTCTTGAATTACTAGAATAAAGACTACATGTTTGCAACTTTGCTTTTGATCATAGGTCCTAGGAAAGCTTATTACAAGACAGTCAACATTTACAATGCCTAAGAAAAACCTACACACACACACACACAAATGAATAAATAAATAATAAATAACCTTAACTGCCACACAGTTCTAATCATCATTTCATTTGTTTCATTCAGACTTCTGGTTATTTACAACAGAAAGGACAGAAATTGGGCTCAAAATAGTAACAGGTAATGTATTGTTCAAAGAATAGACACAGTTATTGTTCTAATAGCTTACAAGTTAATGCATCAATAATAGGAAAACTTGTGAATAGAACAGATTTACCATTCTTCCAGTGACCTGGAAGCTCTGTCTGGTATCTCACAAATATTATACTGAAATAAAATTTAGCATTAAATGAAATAGAAAACCACACTTCCATTCTGCTTTTCATAGCCATAATTCTCTGAGTGTTAGCTAAATAAGATTCAAGCTAACAAAACTAATGGCAGGAGAAGCCTGGTAATAAAGTGCATTCATAACATTGATTGCTAAGTGAAACCTCTTTATGTTCTACCCACATGAACACACATACTAATACACTTACATTCAAACTAGCTTAATGTCATAAATAGTGATTGCTTTGGACAAAGTACACAAAATGATTTGTAATTACTAAGGTGAAGAAAGTAAGGTCAGCTCCATAATCATCCTGAATAATTTTCTGAACTATCACACAGGACACCATGTCTCAAGCACAGTGGTCTTACGTGACTGTAGAGAAAGGAGCAGAGTTTGGAATTGCTGTAGCAGCTAGAATTGATGGGTCAGGATTCCAGATAAAAGGGGAGGTTGAGAAATGTATGTCGGGAGGAGGGCTGAGGGAATACACAGCTTCCCTGGTACTTTGCTCGAATCCATGGGGTCCAGTTCAGAACATCAAATGAACCAAGATGACTGGGGAAAGAGCAGCACTGAGGATGTGTGGGTAGGAAGAGTGCTAGAGCCTGCACAAGGCTGAGAGACATTCCTGTTTAAACCAGTCAGAGAATATAGACCTCTTTAAGCACCTACAGTGCTCACTAGAGAAACTAAAAAAGACCGAATTCATCCCTAAAGATTATTCCAATCCTATTCTAACAGAGTTTGAAAACAAGACTCAAAAGAATAAAGATGCTTTGCTCTAATTGCCTTCTAGAACAAAATTCAACACTCTAAGAAACATAATCCACACACTCAATAACACAAGACCTATGATATTTAGCATTTAGCATCAATTCACAAAATATTTTACATTTAGAAACTATAAACAAAGAAAATCAATCAGTAGAAACATACCCAGAACTGACAAAGATAATGGAATTAATAGACAAGACCATTAAAACAACTATTATTTATATGCTTAAGATTCAAGTTAAGCAGAAAGTGTAATGACTAGTGGGGAGATACAATCAGAATGGAATTTTTATGAAAAAAAAAACACCTAAAGGAATCAAAGAGAAATCCTAAAAGTTTTTTTTTCAATTACACTAGATAACTTTCCTCAATAACAATAGCAAAAAAAAGCAAAGAAAAACAAACAAAACCAATAAGTTAGAGTCAGGCGTGGCGGTGCTCTCCTGTGACCTCAACTCTGGATTGGTAGAGCAGGAAGATCAAAAATTGAAGGTCAGTCTTGGTTATATAATAAGTTTGAGAGTTTGAGGTTATCTGGGCTACATGAGATTCAGTCTCACAAAAAAATGAAATAAAGAAAAGAAAGAATAAATAAATAAATTGGAGAATGTGAAAATAGAAAGAAAATATTCAAACTGTCATGTAGTAAGAAAAAGAACAAACTGAAAAATTATCTAAACCGCAATCAATATCTTGTGACAACATCTAATTACATGCACAAATTGAAGTGCCAGAAAAAAAGAAAAAGAAACTTGAAGAAAGAAAATCAAAATAGGGATTTTCTAAATTTGCTGAGACTTTAAATCTGAGATGTAAGAAGCTTAATTAATCCCCAAGAGGATAATTCTATGGAAGGCCATATTAAAGCACATCATCTTCAACAGCAAAAACCAGGATAATAAGAAACATTATGGGCTAATAAGAAACATTGTAGGGTAGGTTGGTTGTATAAAGAATTTTAGGCCATCCTGGGATACATAAGACCTTCTCTCAGGAAGAAAAGAAAGAAAGACAGAAGGAAAGAAAGAAAGAAAGAAAGAAAGAAAGAAAGAAAGAAAGAAAGAAAGAAAGAAAGAAAGAAAGAAGGAAGAAATGAAGGAAGAAAAGAGGAGGAAGGGAGGAAGAAAGAAATAAAAAAGGAAACTGACAAAAGAAAAAAAGAAGGAAAGAAAAAGAAAAAATAAATCTTAAAAGAAGCCAGAAAAAAAAGACACTTCATGAGAAAAAAAATTTGAACTATTGGCTTCATGTCAAAACTGACATCACACTGGATGATAAGGGAATAACAGCATTTAAAGGCTCAAAGGAAAAACAGTCAACGCAGAGCTCTACATAGAGTAAAAACAGTTTTTAAAAATAAAATAATTCTACATTGTTTATTTTTGACAAACAGCTAAGAATTTGTCACCAGCACACCTGATTTACAATACCAGAAATGATAAGAGAAAGTTTTCCAAGGAAAAACAAAAACACACACACAAAAAAAAATAAAGCAAAAACCAACAACCTGATTTCAGATGCTTTTAAAAAATCAGATCTACATAAAGCAATAAAAGTCTCTTGAGACAGCAACTTGTGTGGGCAAATATAAGCTATGTTTTCCCTCTGTAATGTTCTTAAAAGATAAATTGTTGTTTAAAAGAAAATAATGAATTGTATTCTTTGTAGCATGTAGAAATGAAATTTATGAAAATTCAGGGAGACATGAAAAACTTTTAAGTTCCTTGTAATTTCCATAATGTGGGCTGATACTAATTCAATAAAGACTAGTAAACTAAAGATCTATCTGATAAGAAAATCTGGTTCATATTTTTAGAGCCTTTCGTCAAGGAAAACTTCAAACTAAAGTGAATTCACTGATAAATTCTATCAAATAATTAAGAAATAATAGTATATATTGTAAACTCTTTCAAATATATAAAGGAATAGAAAATTTCTCACTTAGTCTTAATGCACCAGAATTCTCTTGATTATAGAGCATTAAAATATTATAGAAATATTTGTGTTGATAGTTATAATTTGTACAAAGATAGAGATCCTGAAGAAAATATTATCAATGCATGGCCAGCAAACCACAAACAGGTTAGCACAACATAATCTAGGGATTATCCCAGATATGCAATTTTAATATTCAAAATAAAATCAACATATTTCTACACAAAAATCACATTATCTTGTTAAAGAAGTATTTTACTAAATTCAGCACCTAGTTATAACTATAATTAGAATTAAAAATAAATGTCAATAAACAACTAAACTTCAATTTGATAAAAGTATTTTCTAGTACACAGGTAGCATATTTAATCAGAAAATATTAAATGCTTTCCTCTTCCTTAGGAAACAAAGCATAGTTGAGTGGTCAGCCTTTTTACATCATTGTCCTAGAGATCCTAGTCTGTGTAATAAGGCAACTTAAAGAAACATAAGAATCAGAACTAAACACAGAAAAGCAATACTGTCTTGAGCTGTGTGCAATATACAAAGAAAATGCTAAGGAATTGACCATTCATTATTGTCACATTGTAGATTTTTTTTTTTTTTTTTTTGGTTTTTTGAGGTAGGGTCTCACTCTAGCCCAGGCTGACCTGGAATTCACTAGGTAGTCTCAGGGTGGCCTTGAACTCATGGTGATCCTCCTACCTCTGCCTCCCGAGTGCTGGGATTAAAGGCATGCATCACCACGCCTGGCCCACATTGTAGAATTACTTTTAAGAAATAGTTTTGACTTTATGTAGAACTCTGTGCTGACTGATATCAAAAATAACAATAAAATGTTAATACTAATAAATGCATTCATTATTGTCACAAAATACATAGAAGTCAATTGATTATCCTTGCCTTATATTGGCAAGAAAAGTTTCAATTTTCATTGAAAAATCATACTATACATGCTCATTTACAATAACACGAACATGAAAGAGTATAAAATTAAGAGAGTGTAGTATTTGTGTAAAGATCAACAAATATACTGATGGAGCAGCTCTAGGGGTAAAAAATACATCCATATTGACATGATTTAATTTTGAAAAAGATGTGTAAAAATGAATAGAAAAGAAAAGTATTTTCAGCAAATAGCACCCAAAACAAGTAGGTATTTATATAAGGGGAGGAGGAATCTAAAACACAGACCTCACACTATGTACAAAATTTAGATTGATTACAGACCAAGCCAAAACAAGTTCATTTAATCTAAACCTTTTTAAAAGAATACATTCATGATTTCTGAATAAATATTCCTTAGTTGGAACTCAGAAAATATAAATTATGAATAAAACATTGTTTAAAAGAACTAATGAAATGAAAGCAAAATACCTCACAAAGGAAGCTCTATGGATGGCTAGTTAGTACATGAAAATGTTCAATGTCACTATCAGACATGCAAATTACTGTGACAGTGAAGCCTCCCCCCTGCACACCTAGTCAAGGGTCTCACTGTTGTTGGTGGAACACCCAGAACTTCACTTATTATTGGTGGAAGTATAAAATGATACAATTTTTGAAATTCATCTGATAGCTTTTACAAAATTATGCATATACCCATTCAACAGTTTCGCTGCTGGGTATTTACCTAAGAGAAATCATATATATTTGCACAAAATCTTCATAAAAGCTTTAGAGAGGATAGTTCCAAACTGGAAACAATATAATGAGTAACAAGATGAAATATAAAAACAGGGCTTATTGTGTATTTGCCTACTGGAATATTCCTCAGCCATAAAAAGAGCTATTGAAAACAGTGAACCCCAGACATTTAAGTTAAAGACGCCATGCACAAAGCAGACTAGACTGCATAATTCCTTGTAGCCTACAAAGCCCTGGAATGGCCAACAGTAGTCTATAGGGACAAAAAAAATGGAACATTGGTTGACTCTTGGAGAAGAATATGGAGATTGGAGCAGTAACATGAGGGTCTCAGGGTCTGATAGAAATGCTCTCTAGTTAGTTCTGCTATAATATTTGTTTTGAAAATGCCAACTTGTTCCCATGTGATTGATATACTAGGGAGAAATTTGAGCCTGATGCAGATTTCTCATTTGTTTATGCAAGACTTTTGATTGCTGGAAACAGATGAATACAGAAAACTTCATTCAGCTGAACACAATTGTAGAGAAAATGAACATTTCTCACACACAAACACAGCAAACATGTGCTGGCTACCTGACCTCATCTCAGCTTTTATGCCGTTTCTATTCCCCTTGCTCCACCTCACAATAACACATGCTGCACACTTCCACACATGGCAAAGGGGTTATTAATTGTAGTAGTTGTACACTTCGCAATCACCAAATGTGTAAAATTCACTTCTCTTTTTATCAGACTCCTGCTAATTTTATGTCTCTAATGAAGTGCTTTGACCCATATTTTCACATAAACCTTATGATGTGATTTAATTTTGCCTGGCAACAGAGATTTAAAGAATGTATATGCACCTTAAAGAAAAACTGACTGACCTTGTGAGGATAGAGGTTATATAAGTGAATTCATTTGTCAAATTTAGCAAAGCTGTGCCCCTAAAATTTGTGATAGGTAAAAGTAAATAGTGACATGAAATAAATATTGATACTTCTTTATGAAATATTGTTAGAGTTTATTGAAAGCAGTTTTAACAGCTGCAAGCATGGGTATCATAGTTAGATTTCTCATTGCTGCCAGAAAAAAACGACCAAAAGCAGTTTGTGGCGGAAAGGGTTTATTTTGGCTTAAAGACTCGAGGGGAAGCTCCATGATGGCAGGTGAAACAAAGGCATGAGCAGAGGTTGGACATCAGCTCCTGGCCAACATCAGATGGGCAACAGCAACAGGAAGTGTGCCAAACACTGGCAAGGGGAAGCTGGTTATAATCCCCACAAGCCCACCCCCAACAATACACCTCTAACAAGGGTTCCAATTCCAAAATGACCATCAGCTGGGGATCAAGTCTTCAGAACAAAGTTTATGGGGAACATCTGAATCAAACCACTACATTCCACCCCTGGTGCCCACAAACTGATAACCATACATGATGCAAAATGCAATGCACCCAACACCACAAGTCCCCACCATGTTTTTTTTTATCAGTCTCAATAATGTTCTAGTGTCCCCATTACTCAAGGACTTTTTTAACCTAGCTATAACACCACGAAAACTATAATGACACAAAATAAGCATGCTCACTACAAAAGATGGCAGTGGGTATAACAAAGATTAAACCAATACAAGATTAAAACAAACAGGGAAAACATCAACTCTAACTCCAAGTCCCACAATTCTAACCAGTGACAGGTCTCTGGAGTTCCAATTCTGGGTCTCTGGAGTTGCAATTCCACCCCTCCAGCTCAGCTACTCACACTCAGGGAAAACTTTATCTGGTGTTTATAGCTCTCCTTGGCAGCCATCCCATTGTTCTGGCACCTCCACTGGGTCTCCACTGCAAATCACATTTCATCCTTATGGTTCCGTCATGCCTTCACACAGGTAATCCAACAAGCCTGCTTCATGTTGCCCATAGCCATTTCCAAAACAAACAAACAAACAAACAAACAAAAAACCTTGTTGCAAATCCAATGACTCTCTTTCCTGCATTTGTTATACTCCATAGTACCAGGTAAACTACCAACTTCTTAATCCAGGGGGGAACAAAGCCAATTTTGATGAACAAGAAACCTCCTTCAGCATTCAGGCCCTTTATTTCAAAGAGTCCGCATTCTTGCTGCTGTCCCAATGCAGATCACCTGATCCAATATCAATGGTTGTGATCTCTCAAGCAATTGCAGCTGAATGGGCTTCAGCCCAAAGATTTCCTTTCTTTCTGTGCCATCTCCATCTGCTCAACCAGTCCATTTCTATGCAAAATAACCCTGAACAGGTTCTCAGGACACAGGCAGGCAGAACACAGCAAGCTTCTCACACAAACTGCTTCTAGACCAGTCCCAACAAAGTTCCTTCTCAACCTGGTAAACCAAACCTCACAGCCCATAGTTCTTACTGCATTCAGGTCTTTTCAACTCTAACCAGAATGGTCCATGAAGCTGTACTTCTAGCACTGCAAGGCATCTTTTAGGCCCATGTTTAAAATCCTTCCACATTCCTACTGCAAATCAGTTCCAAAAAGCCAAAGCCACAGCATAAGGGTCCTAGCAGCAACAACCCCACTCTTCCTTGGTACCTATTTCACTGGTGCAGCTTCTCCTTGTTGTGACAAGCAGCAGCTTGGTTTAGTTTGGCTTACAGACTTAAGGGCAAACTCCATGATGCCAAGGAAAACAATGGCATGAGCAGAGGCTGGACATTACCTCCTGGTCAACATTAGATGGACTACAGCAACAGGAGAGTATGCCAAACATTGGAATCTGGAGGCAGGGTGAAGGGTTGGGGGAGGAAGAGGAGCTGAGCAAGAAGATGACTCCAAACTGGCCTTCGTGGCTGTTGCCTCTAGACACTGCATGCTGAATCACTAGTGTTGCTCTTTTGTTGAGCGAAGGAATCAGATTGTTTACTTCACCTCCATTCCTAAGCATAAGGATGCTTGTGATTACCTGGATGATCCAGAATAATCTCCCCATAGCAGGATCTTTAATAAAATCCCCATCTGCATAGCCCGTTTTGCCATATAAGGTAACATACACAAGTTCTAGAAATTAGGATATGAGCACTCTCCTTGCTGTGCCATGGCTATTCCCACTGCCTGGAATCCTCTTTCCTGTGTGTTCATGAATCTAACTTTACTCAAAAGATGTGTCAATGAGATTCTCTCTACCAATTTTATTCAAAATTATGGCCTAAACCCTTCTTTTTTATGACACTCATGAAACCCCTTAGTTTGCTTTTTTACCCCTTCTTCCTTTCCTTATTTCTTTTATTGTGTTTTTTTTTATGTTGCCCAGTGGATTATATGAAGACTTTGCTTCATACATTATTACATCTCAAGCACCTAGATAGTAGCAGTTTGAATCAGATGTCCCCATAAACTCATGTGTTCTGAAGACTTGATCTCCAGCGGGTGGCAATTTGAGAAGTGGAGGCTTGCTGGAGGAAGTGTGTTGTTGGGACAGGCTTTGGGGTATTATAGCCAGTTTCTGCTTACCAGAGTGGGCTCACTCTCTTATGGCTGTTTTCCACTGGCTATGGCAAGGAGGTGATGCCGGGTTCTACTCATGCCACGCCTTCTCCTACCATCATGAAGTTTCCCCTCAAAACTGTAAGATAAAATGGAAAGCTTGTCAGGTGCTTTGTCCCAGCAATGTACAGGTAACTACAATAGATACTATAAACAGGAGCATAATAATGATGGGCAAAACATTAGATGAATGAATTGGATAAAACAAGGAATGCATGGTTGGGTAAAATTTTGTCTCCTTACAGGTCATGGCAGAAGCATACAAATAAGAGTGAGAGCTGTACACAAACCCCATGAAGGGGAGGCAGAAACGATAGACATTTTGCAGAGGCCATTGAAAGAAGGTAAATTCCTCAGAAATCAAATAATTATGACAGTGTATTTACAAAATCTGAGCAGTGACAAATTGCAGACCTAAAGACGGAAACTTATCTGAACTGTTCTGATAAGGGTGCCATCTAGGCACAGATGGTCCAGAGACATATGCAGCAAAGGATCCTGAGCATCATTGCTGAAAGCCAACTACATCAAATTAGTTCAAGTAGTGGTGGAACTCCTGGGATGATGTTTTTGGGCCAAAGCTTGGGAAGACCTGGAATTTAATGATTAGATTCACAGAGTTGATTAGTCATAACTTTTTAAATATACACTGGCACTTAAACTGTGTATTAACTGAGTATGTTCTTCAAGCCAATATACATGTCTCAGCTTTGTTAAATAATCTGTTTGCTATATTTGTAGATTTCTGCATTAAAGAAAACTTTGAACAACCTTTACTGATGCAAGCAACATTCTTGTGCTGAGTGGTGGTTTAAGGAGAATTTACATGGAACCTTTGAAAAACATACTATATTTTAATATGAACCCCAAGTATTATAAGTGATAAGTATACAACCATGTGTTTGTGCAACTCATATATGTAATCATATGGTGGGGACTCCTTGGTTCTGATCATGGTACATTGAATAAGCTGCATCTTTCTGGCCTACCACTAGCTGAAAGTATAGTTGATCTTACTAAAGTTTCAAAATATCAACATCCAGCCTCATATTATTATTAGAAGTTAAAAAATGAATGGGAGCTGGGCATGCTGTCACACACCTTTAATTCAGGCACTCTGGAGACAGAAGTAGAAGGATTGCAGTGAGTTTGAGGTCATCTTGAAACTACATAGTGAATTCCAGGTTAGCCTGGGCTTGAGCGAGACCCTACCTCAAAATAAAAATAAAAATAAAAATAAAAATGGCTCTGTAACCACTGAGTATAGTGGTGTGCCTTATTTGGCCTATCTTGGCTGCAAGAAGGTAAACCATTTCCTGGATTTCTTTGTTGCTATCCTGAGCCAGGTGAGCTCTTTCTAAGTGTCATCATACAATAAGACATGGCAAAAGGAAAGGGCAAAATGGCAGGGTATATAACCAGTGTCACCCTACGCATGGCTTCTTTGTGTTTCTCCTGAGTGCTTTCTAAAGTAATGGCATTCTGTAGGCTCAAGGATAAGCAGAACTGTTTCAAGGAATGACTGGCTCCCTCATCTCTCAATTTCCAACACATTTCTTTGGACTTTTTTTTTGGCATTTGTACCCTGTGTTACTATCTAAAGTTCAGTTTCATCCTCTGTTCTAGGGGAGATACTTTTTCCTTAGTTGAATAATGCTTGTCAGATGAGACCTTATTTTATATCCACAGAAATGGGGACAGATCCTGTCGGATAACAAAGAAACACTAATCTGGTAGTTGAGTAACCTAAATTCTTGCCCTGGTTTTCTCATCAGCTTAAAATTCGAAATCTCATCTGTTCAAATAAAGCAATTGACCTTGTCTGTCTTTAAGGTCCATTCTGGTTCAATGCTTCTATGACTATCATTAACAAATATTATTGAGATTCCTCTAGATGTAGGATACTTAATAACAATGACTCTGTCTCTGAGACAGGTTCTCACATAGCCCACACTGGCCTGGAACTCTCTCTGCAGCCCAGGCTGTCCTCAAACTCATGATCCTCCTGAATCAAGTGCTGGTTTTACATGATGTTCACAAATATACCTGGTTCTATCTTCATTGTTGTTGTTATTACTGTTGTTGTTGTTGTTAGTGCCCGACCTTGAGCCCAGGGGCTCACGTGTTCTAAGCAAGCGCTCTGCCACTGAGTTATATCCCCAGCCTTTTCTATCTTCATTTTTATGAAGCAAGATAAGGAGACTCAGAAAAGTCAAGTGGCCTGCTAATGTCACACCTTCCGTAAATGACATAGCTCAGACTTGCAAATCTTGTCCTCAGAACAAATGTCTTTGAAAATGGCATATTGCTGTCCTTAAGAAAAATAGATCTAGTGTTATACATTGAAAAGATCCCAAGCAGCCGACCTCTAAAATGCTCAGTTTCCTTGGGAGTGGCTATCCTTGATAAGATCTTGGCAGCTTAGCCTCTGTAGATCATTAGTTCAGGGGTAGACATGATGCCAAAGCTTTAGAAATATGAAAGGGAATAAATACATCCTAATGGATTGAGTGAATCTATAAAGTGGAAAACTTGGGAGAAATCATCAACAAATATTTCTGGCCAGTGCAGAAAGCTAGTTTTCTGAATGAGAGATGGTGAGGCAGGCTGGGAAGAGGGTTGTTACTACAGAAACTGAGTTTGGGTTGTTAGTGAGATGAAGTCACATGTGCCCAGTTTTCATCTTTGAATTCTGTCTGCTACTATTCCTCTTTTGCCTTAATTATCAATGACCCAATATTTGTTTCCTATGACTATTATAACCAATTGCCACACACTAATGTCTTGAAATAAGAGTAATGTATTGTCAACAGTTCTGGAGGCCCAAAGTCCAAAGTCAAGGTCTGCTCATGCTGGAGGCTCCCACAGATAATTCATTCCATGCGTCTCTCCCAGCCTCTTGGGGTTACTCCCAGTATTTTCCATAGAGGCTTGTCACTTCAGCCTTTACTCTGCCATAAAGCCTTCTCTATGTGCCCCCTCCCTCCCCTCCCTCTTATAATGAATTTTGTTATTGGACGTTGGACACATTCTTATTAAGGAGGCTCTCCTCTTGGGAGATGATTATCTTTATTAAATCTAAAGATTTTCTTTCCCAACAAGGGCCCCTCATAAGTCTGGGAAGCTCTTTAGGGGTCATTATGGACCTGTAGGTTGGTGAAATCTAGCCTTGATAGATACCTTCATATATTTAATTACACTTTTCCTACTGCTACCATGTCTCCCCCTCCTCTCTCTCTCTCTTTTTCTTTCTGAAGATCATTTTGACATTTCACAATTGTAGCACTATTATGTGAAAAAACAATATTGTGCTCAAAAGACATTGAAAACTATTTGTGATTCACCATTTTGTGTGTGTTAGACAAGCAAGATGCTGGCTTGATCCTAATCTGCCTAGTAGAAAACCCCACTTGTCGTAAGTCCTCCATGGGAAGCTGAAAACTCATTTATTTAACTGCTGTGGATTGGTATTATAAAATCGGAAAGAATGATTTATGGGAGGGAGAGCCACATGTCTAGACATAGGTGTTTTTGTTTGTTGGTTTAAAAAAAGTAAACAACCGAGAAGAGGAAGTGTGCTGGAATTTGCTCTTTAACTGATATAAATTGCTTTCTTTTCCAAGGAAATGCTCCCTATTATGTGAAGTTAATTTCCATAGAACCAGCCATTTGGTAGGGTAACAAATTTACCCCATCCTGGAATCTCAAATAAAAAATCCATTGTCATGCTATTATGTAGCTGGTTTTATGTTCACTAGCAGCTGTCTTCACGTCTTCACTATTGGTATTAAAAATAGATTCCCATACCACCACCAACAACAAAAATACAAAGACCCAGGTTTACGAGAGGTGTTTTATTGGGAAAATACTGAGGGATGGATTCAATAAAAAAAAGGAAACCATGCCTTCCTCTCCGTATAAACTAATGGATGCCCTCCATCTTCCTGATTCATGGTGGGCGTGTCGTTTTTCTGTACAAAGGATAGTTTTGTGCTTTCTGTGGGCCTGGTTTATAAAAAGGCGACTTTCTATTGCATATGGTCTTTAGAAATAAAGTTTGAATTCAGACTGAACCAACCTTGAATTAATTACTTAGTTCTTATATCCGATAATAATATGGAAACTTCTAGAATGCATTCAATAAGGCCTCATCCTTTGCTCTGCCACCTTGCTAAATTGTAATCGTCTCTTGGGTATTACAGAACATTATTTTAACAAAGTAAATCTAAAAATAGCAATGTCGAGCTCCTGCCATGTAAAATGCCTCAGTGTGGCACTAAAAAAGAAGATACAGCTTTCATAGAGTGACAAAAATGCTGTAAACATGTGATGGCAGATTTGTTTGGGGGAGAGCTAATTACCTCCTTGTTAATTTCTGATAGAACTTAGAGGGCTCTTTAACAGCTTACTTTTTGCTGTTGATGTATCTTTTTACCTAAAGAGTTATATGTTATTAAAGTTTTTGTTTGTTTGTTTGCTTTGCTTTGTTTTTTATCTGCACTTCTCCTTATAGGAAACACTTCTACCTGGTCTTCATAATTTTCCATCTTTAAACTGACGTGGTCCTTTTTAAACAATCCTCATGCACTGCATCAAGGCTATATAAACAATCATATTGCAAATTTCATAAAGACATATGTGAACATTTAGCAGGCTTTGGGAGCCATTTGCAGTTTCAAATATCTAGATGGGTTTTCTTTCTTGGAGATTATCCTGTACTAGTAACAGGCAGAGAAAATATTTCCCATGCCTGTGACTATTGAGAGTTTCTTTGTGTGCCTAGATCTTTTTCTTTCAGAAAGGGGAAATGGTGGGCATTGGGGGGGGGAGCAAAAGAAAACGACAAGGCTCAAATGCTCTGCTGCTAGAGGGTCAGATTCCAAGCAGAATTCCTCCATACACTTCCATTTCTGTGAAAGTGCAGTGTGGTGTTCGCTTTCACTGTATCTGCTCGCTTAATTGTTTCTGCATGTTCATTTCATTCTTCACTGAAAACATTAGCCTAAGGGACATTTGAAAATCAAAAGGTAAGTTTGAAGTTTAACAGGAAATGAACAGTGGTGTTACTGCTGTATTAAAGTTAAAGTTTAGAACCAGAAAGGAATAACCACAATTCTAAACCCCACATGCCTTCTCTCTTTTCTGTTGTTTCCTTTTGCTCTCCCAAACATCAAGATTAAAAGAAAACATTCCTTGGCTTCTGCGTGTTGACACGCAGGGTACATAAAGGATGCTGTGAGGTACGCGGTAATGAACGTAGCTTATATACAATGAAAACCAGGAGATTTTGAATTGTTATGCAAGAATTTATAAAATCCAGCGTGGATTTCCTGACAGCTATAATTATTTAATTCCTTTAGAATCATTCCTCTCCACCCCCAAACCTCTTCTTGCCAAAATTATCCAGATAATTAAGGAAGTGGTGGGAAGGTTAGAATCTAAACCATCTCAAACCCCAGACTGACCAGATAATTGTCCCACTTTCTGCTTCGCTTGTTGGGTAGGAAGAGCAGTTCTGGATTTCCATGTGTGTGCTTGGTAAATATGACCTCTAGTAGGGAATTTTTCTTCAGACAGAATAGAACTTGAACTTCAGAAGTTCTTTTCCCCTCATTCTAGATGCCAGTGCATTTGCAAGATAGCAAGACTTAATCCCAACAATCATTAGCTACCCTAGATGCAACACGGGCCCAAGGGGCAGGATGGGCATTGTCTATCTTCTCCCCGTCATGGGGATGGAAGATGAGGTAGTCAGAGATGCTCTGGGAGAACCCACCTTCAAATACTCCCTAATCAAGTGCTCAACAAACTTGTTTAAAATGGTCCAGCCGGAGAAGACATTTTAAGAGTATAATAATGAGTTGGGGAAAATATCAGACTTAAAAAAATAAAGAAAGGCCCAGTTGTTTAAACATAGAAAAGTTAAATTCTGGTTTCTCTTCAGATCATATAAATCTTTCTCCTTTTAAACATATAAAAGTTACGAAACTGTTTTTAGAAGTTCTTTGGATGAATTCAGATGGCCATAATGAGGAATAGTCAGATAATAATCACCTTTTTCCTGCCTTTAAGGAACAATGGATTTATTATGGATCCAAATATATGTTAAAAAAAAGCAACTGTGGCTTTTTAAGTCCAAATATCCAGTTGAAGGATTGTCATGGTTCTGTGTAGGTTTGCTGGTACCCTGTGTCATAGACATTGTCCACTTGGAGAAATAATTTCAACAATAGATTCAATTCTTCATTGATTATGTATTGCACTCATTAGTTTCAAGAATAGCAGAACAGAACTGTTGATTACAAAACACCATTTTAGGAAGAAAGCTGGCTCCGTTAGCTACCTTCACAGTGATCATTCTCCATGGAGAATGTAATCCTTCGGCTGCTTCTATTCCTGGAGCGGACGCAGTATTTGCGCCAGCAGAGAGTGGGGGCGCGACACTGGGTACAGATCTGCAATGGGAAAGCCAGGCAAATGGACAAATTGCAAGTTAAATACTTTGAAGGGAGGGGATGTATTTTTACAGGTATCAATTATCGTTGTTACAAGTAATAAATAATGCTAAATAAAACATGTAACTAAACGGACATTAAAGGCCCTTTACATACATAGAAGACAAGCAAAGCTCCCCCCCCCCCCCATGCTGCCGACTGCAGGCATTTTCCTCTGCCTCTGTCAAGTGCAATTCTTTCTTGATGAATGACAAGGCAGGATAATGGGCTGTGGTCGCCATGGCAACCAGACAGCAGCACTGTGTGCCTAGCATTTTTTCATCTGAAAATGAAACCAGAAGCAAAGAAAAGCTGAACATGTAACCAACAGATTCACTGATACAAAAAAGAAAGAAAGAAAGAAAAAAAAGAACACAAAGGCAAGTTAGATTACAAGCAATTAAAATTATAGTACCTAGTTTTTCTCTCCTCTCTGTGTCTCTCACAACACACCAACTAGATATTTTTAAATACTATTTGATAAACATGAAACAATCACGTTTTATCTTGATTTTCCAAAAAGCCTTTCTCTCTAAAATCTAGAATTCACTGAGTTTTTGTTTTTAAACAGGCAGTTAATTTCAGTGAGTACTGCAGTTTATTAAGCTTTATGCGTTGTGTTGGTGCTGGCGTTTCTAAATTCCTTTCCTCTCTGGTGCCCTGCCCTGAACTCTCCGGAGACCATGAGCTTGGTGTGCAACAGTGTTATCTGGGGGCTGGGTGGGGGACCTGGAGCTAAGTATAGGAGGGTAATTCTATATTAACCCTCATGAATTCTATAGGCTCTCCCACTGTGTATGCTGGGGAACCTGTGTTGCTTCTCCACCCGAGTTAAAAGAAAGAGGCAGCTCTTTTGTTCTGTCTCCATTCCTAAGCAGTAGTTGCTGAAACCCTTTCAGGATATTGTAGATTCTGACTGTACACTTGATTGCCAAAGCCTTTGTTACAGTTTTCCTCAAAGATGTTCTCTTTCTCTATCGAATACAAATAAAAAGGACCTGAGTCCAGTAGCCCCTGCATTGGAAACCTGGGACAAGCAAGGAACCTGGAGCTGGAGGTTAGAGACAAATAACCCATGGGCCCAGCCTTACAGCTTCTGGTAGATGAGCAGCCAAGAACAAGATAAACAGGTCCTGTAACCAAAATACGTGAATTTCAGTTGTACCTTAGTTCTCCCCTTTAGTAAGAGGATCACAGATATCAATGTTTATTAGGAATGAACCTGGCAGTTTCTGAACTTCAGTACTTCTTGGCCTCTAAAATGGATACATTTTGCTCTCACTTCATGGGAGTGAGGGGTAATCTATTGAACGTGTCCAGCATCCTGCAGGAGGTAAAGATTCTTCCCTCGTGTGATCAGAGTGCTCGCCTTGCATAGTAGGAATGGCTGGATGTGTAAGAGAAGGCTGCGGGTCAAATAAGTTATTCTACACGATGTGCTTTATTCTGTGGCTAGAGGGTGAAGTATTATGGTATGATGTATGAGTGTGTGTGTGTGTGTGTGTGTGTGTGTGTGTGTGTGTGTGCATGTACCCTGTGCGAACCGATTTGGAGGTGAGAGGAGGATATCAGATGCCTTGCTCTATCACACTTTCATCTTATTTCCTTGAGATAGTCTTGCTCGATCAGTTGCCCAGCAAGCCCCAGGGAGTCTCCCTCCTCCTCAATGCGCAGACGTAGCACATTTTTAAAAATAATACATAGAAACATTGTATGGACAAGTTATGTGTTGGCATCGGCATTTCCCTCCTCTCTGCCCCCCTTTCCATTGAGGGCTTCCTCAGTGGGATTGATGATATGCGTCATGGGATTGAGGGCTATGAACAATCTATTTTTGAATTTGGGTTCTGGGTATCAAACTCGGGTCCTCATACTTGGTCAACAAGTGCTCTTAACCGGTGAACCATTTCCCTAGCACACAGGGAGCTATAAAAGCATGATGTTGTAGTAGAAAGGGAAGATGTTGAAACACTTCTTCACTGGAGAATCAGAACAATGGCTTCCACCTGTCCTGAGGCTTAGGAAAGGCCCGACCAGCTCAGAGCATGCCTCAGGAACTCGCCTTGAGGGACTTGAAGATCACAATAAAGAAAGAGGCCTTAGAGCCAATTCACAGACATTAGCAAGAGCACAGGGCATCTGAATGCTGACAAATGTCTAATACGTGTTGGTCCACAGCCCTCCCAATTCTCCTCTCACATGCCCAGTGGTTGCACTGGCCACCCACAGCAAGGCCTAATAAATCCTTCCTTTGTCCCCATTTCCCCCAACACACACAAATACAAAGTAAACAGTTGGATCAAAGCTTTTAATGTGCTTTGTACTGTTTTATTTGAAAAGATCAGGTCTGATATTTGAGAGGAAGAGTCCATCTGGCTGGGTTGAGCTCAAGAAGCCTCAGACAAATTGTAAACAAGACCAAGGGCACAAAGTCCTCACAGCCCACAGCCTGCTGCTGGCCACGGCTCCCTGCCAGCCAGGCTCTCCTGCCCATGCGTGCTAAGGGAGCTTAGTGGATGGAAATGAACCCTCTCACAGGCTTTTCTTGGAATTCTCTACAGCATATACTGCAGGTTCCCATTGCCAATTCTAAGTGTGTATTGCCCTAAGACTGTGCCTGCTCATATCTTGGAAGAAGTTGCCAGCACTTGCTTTTTTCATACCATTAAAAGCCTCATTTGTTCAAGTAACTCCTTACCAGCTGAGAGGAAAAGAGATGATGGAGATGAAGGGGAAGAAACCATTGCTTCATTAAGTTGTGATAGAGATTTTACGAGGGTGTATTTGTGTGCACGTGTGTGTGTGCACGTGTGTGTGTGTGTGTGTGTGTGTGTGTGTGTGTGTGTGGTTGCTAGTATGTGGATGGGCACAAAGAGAGTCTTCCTCCATTATTCTCCACCTCATGTTTTTGAGATGGGGTCTCTCACTGGACTTGGAGCTCACGGATCCCACTAGATTAGCTAGTCAGCCAGTTTCATGCTCTTGTCTCGGCCTCTATGGTGTTTGGAATTAGAGGTGCCCCCTGCCACACCTGGCACCTTACCTGGTGGATGCTAGTGACCTGAGCTCAGGTTCTCATGTTTGTGCAGCAGATACTTTACCCACTGAGCCACATTCCCAGCCCTACTATATATTTACAGTGTGTGTGTGTGTGTAATATTAAGTTTTGATATTTTACCAACTTTGAAATATATAGAAGGAGCACATTGATCACATTGCTTCAGCTCAATATTGATCATGCTTGGTGTTCTCACTGATCACATATCTGTTCCTGTTGCAATATGAGCTCTTTGAAGACAAGAAGTACAGGCATCTTGCTGTTTTGGCACATGCCTCAGTTCCTAATAGCATGTTTGGCTCATAGTAGGCACTTAAAATATGTGTTAACCAAAGATGGGCTTCGATGTCAGACACATGTTCATTCATATTGGAGTTGTTCCCTGTACTACTTCTGATTCTGGGCAAAATTTCCCTTTTCTGAGCCTGATATTTTCTCTGTGAAATGGGAAGGAGGTTCTTTATTAGGTTGTTGTGGCTTCTACAGAAGGTATTTATGAGAATGGATAGTTTGTGCCATAACACAGTAGATAAACAATAGCTATTAGTTTTCTCTTTTAAAGTTTAATCTCTTTCAGAGACTTTTTGTGCATGTATGCTATCTGTAATTGACTAGATCAGGGAAGGTGGGGCATGATGGGAAACTCCGACAGGAAATGAGCGTGGAAGCTGGCACTGAGGAGGTTGAGGGGGCAGACGGAAGTGCTCAGTAGGTGAGTCATCAATCTAGGGATGAGTTCCTGAGTTGAGCATCTGGTGAACAAATCACAGATGGCAAAATTGGTACACATAGCACTAGCTGAGATCAAAGATGCAACCAACATTTGGACACTTATTGAGCACCTTCTGTATATGAGACAGTGAATGAGGTCACCCTGTACTCATGTATCTTATCTGGGAAACTGTCACACAGAGGTACAGATCAGACTTGAATCAGACTGCCAGAGTTTCTATCCAGCCTCTTCTGCTTAATGGCTGCATGTCTAGGAACACTAAGTTTTCTGTCATAGTTTCCTTTTCTGTAAATGGGGGATAAGCATAGATCTCCCTGACCAATGGTGGTGGCTATCAACCTACTGAATGCATATAAAAGCCCTTGAAGTATGCACACTGTGGTGGACTCCTTATACATTTTACTGGTATAGTTTGATTTTCATTTATTCTTTTTAAAGGTAAGAGAGTTGATAAACTTCTGATAGGAAAGAGCTAGATTTGGAAATCCAGCTGTTACTTGTTTTCCTCATCTGAATATGGAAGTAGGAGACCAGGCTTGAAAGCTGTGTGATTTATTTATTGAAGGAGACCAAGATTAAATATCAATAGTGGCCATGCAAATGTGAATCAGAGTTTCAAAGTGTCCGCAATGAGAATCGGGGTGACAGGGAAGCTGACACTCAACCAGGGCAGCAGGGGTAAGAGTTTGAAGATGATAAGAAATAGAGAACCAGACTAAAGCCATGCCACCATGAAGGTGTCCAATCTCATTGAATAGGAACCTGAACATCTGTGATGGAGGTCACCATGATCCTTCATGCTGAGACACAGAAAGGCCAAGTGAGACTTCCAAACTCATTATTCATTCGCACAGGCCCAATGACTGCCCTGGCCTAAGAATAAACCCTGAACTTCTACACCAAGCATCTACCTTCTTCCAGCATCTGCTTTCATTCTTCACTTTCAGAGCTCTCTTCTGACCTTGGCCTGACCAGTCAAGGTCACTAAAACACAAGCTCTTTCCTCTGCATGCACATGGCACTCTGGGAGACAGACATCAACTTTTGTCTCACTCCTTCCTTCATCTAGAACACTATTCCTTCCCGCCTCTGCCTGTCTAGTAAGTTCTCCATATGCCGCATGTCCCAGCTATAAAGTACCTCCTCTGTAAACCCCTCCAGCTCCCTTGGGTGGAGAATGGTTTCTACATTGAATTAGATCATATATTGTCTTTTCTCCCTTAAATAGTTACAGTTTGTTCAATGAGCACAGTTTTTTTAACAGTTTCATTTTTGTTTCCATATGTGTCTGTATGTGTGTGTATGCATGTTAGTATGTCTGTGTGTACATATGTGTGAAGGGGTGTGTGTGCAGAGACCAGAGGTCAATATCCATTGTTTTTCTCTGTCACTTTTCCCCATATTCTTTGGGACGGATGTGTCACTGAACCTGGAGGTAGCTCACTGTTTCAGCTAGATTAGCAAACCCTAATGATCTGCCTGTCTCTGCCTCTCCAGTGCTGGAATTAGAGGTGTGTGCGTGTGTGTGTCACCAAGACCAGCATTTCACATGTGTGCCAGGGATCTGAACTCAGGTCCTTATGCTATGCAGCAAGCACTTGCTGAATCATCTCCTCAGCTCTTGCATTCTTAGATATAGTAGTCATACACTATGTATTTATTGTTAGTTTGACAGTTGTATTGAGTAAATGCATGAAAGAAAGAAGGAATTAAAAAGGAAGTCTACACACTTGAGAAAGTAAATTTACATAACTCTGACCTACAACCAGGTTTGATTTTGCAATGAGATCAAGCTGCCCATGAAGCTTTGCATTAGTCATGATGAATATGAATCCTCACTTACCAGGATTGGGAATGAGCTAAGATTTGGCAAGAGAGTGGCAAATGAAAGACTCATACCTGTCCCCTGGATCCCTGAGTCCTGTGGACCAGTCACAGCCTAGATTATAAAGTTACAAACAATGAATGACAGAGAGGAAAATATGACAGTAAGTTATCAAAACAAACAAAGGACAAGATCTAATTGAGGGCAGGCCATGGGAGGCTCCCTTGGGGAATAGATGTTTCTATTCAGAAAGGAAATAATGATAGCGGTTTCTCATAGCAGCACTGTGGTTTGATGGCAGGGACTGAATGGAGCGGCCATTACTGGCATCCTGCCCTGCAATCAGTTTCCAGAACTGTGTGATGATGAGAAGTGGGTTGGTATCCATGCTAATAATTTTGAGTGTTTGTTGAAGAAAGGGAGGCAAGCCATAAAAAAGGATGGCTGAGAGAAAAACACGATACAGGAGGAGAAAGATAAGGCTCAGGGGGAAAATAGCTCAATGAATAAATAATAAGCCTGAGCAAGTAGAGAAAAAAAAAGCAGAGGAAAAAAAGGGGAAATGTTGACTATACTATCACTCTCCATTTTGGCTATCACAAATCTTTTAAAACCTTTACACTGTGAGTATTTTTTTAATAAAAAAGAGTTAAGTTAAAGGAAATCCTAACATGCCATATATGATAATATACCATCTGCAGTCACACCCTAGGCCACTGTGATGTGAGTAAATGTTGGACTCATGAGGTGGTATAGGTATAGAAGAGCGGTATTGGGAAGAAAGGAAGGTGAGAAGGTAGGCCAGTGTCTCTGTGACTTTGGCCCTAGCTACAGTCTGTCTGTAAACATAATTTGTCATTGCACTGATGAAAGTAAGTGGGTTGCTCTTGGAGGAGAAGAAGGCAAGTGGAGCCGTATAGATGGTAGTTAAGATCTTTTTCTGAAAGGTCATATCTTCAGAGTTGCCAATAATTATGAGGTGGGCCATCAACCACTTCATATCCATGGGGAATGGTCTACTGAGTGATTTCTTAGGCTTCAAGAAACTTCTAGTATGATTTAAAGAAGTAACATATTTTCTGCATATCCGTATAAGTCTTGCAGAAGTTCAGTTGAAAGTTGAATGAATTTAGCAGTTATGGAGACATTTACAAGAGAAAGAATGCCTGATTTTAGGGATCCATGTGTATTTAAACTTCAGTGACTTTGAACTTGGAGAAATAGGAAAAACAGGTGGAAGAAACTTGAGTGCTGAGCATCTAGATTCCTGAGAACGAAGCATGGAAAAATTCAAAGATAACTGTTGCCTACTTAACCATTTTCCCAAGATAAATGGTCTTGAGAAACAGGAACCACAGTAACATAGCTTGGGTTCCACTCTTTGCTTTCACATGTCTGCTATGACATGCAGAAGACCTGCCTTGGGAGAATCCTTCTCTGAGCTGCTAAGACTTTTCAGTCTGTAAAGCTCCTTTATTGAAGCACTAATATCCATTAGAGGAAACCACTTTATTAAATAAAATGTTAAAGAAGGAGTGATCCATCAGTTATTCTCAAATAACTGGTATGAAGAGGAACTCTGAGCCCTAAAGGAGGAGACCCATGAGAGAGTGAGGGTTGGGCAAAGGCACTATGGGGTGGCAAGATGCTGGAGAAAATTCCATCCAACTTGACAATTGTGCAAGAGCCTCTGCTGGTTTCCAATATCTAGCTCCCAACCTGACACAAAGTCATTGTTTATGCCAATATTTCATCACTGAGGAGTCACTTGCATCAATTACATAATTAAAATAACCATATGTGAGAAATTTGTTCTTTAGCATTCATGGGACTTCTCATGGTACATATTTATCCAAATGCAAGCGAGTAGTATTTTAGACTTGATGCAAAATGAAGAGGGTTTGAGAGACCTGCCTCAGCAAGAGCTGTTGAAAATGGGTTCTGCTGACTGGCCTGGGACCATAAGCAGGTGGGCCAATCATAACTCAGCAATGTCTCGATTCCAATCTCCTCATCCCTCTCCCCCTCTCCCCTCCCTCCCTCCCTCCCTCTCTCTCTCTCTCTCTCTCTCTCTCTCTCTTACACACACATCAGAATTCAGAAACAGATTAAACTTTTATTTGGTGGTGCTGCAACTTTACAAGCAACAGCAGAAAAGATCCATTTGGGAAAATGAATTAATTACTCAGCTAAGGATAAAACTGTAATTGTAAAACCTCCTTGTAGGACTGAGAAAACAGGCTATGATACAAAAAAAACTGGCTGAATTAGACAAAGATAGATTACTTGTTTTTATAATACATTATTAGAATTTCAAATCTACCTCTAAGTTTTTCTGTAGCATGGGATCAAAGAGGTTTATCTTTTGACTCCTGGAGTCCAGGTAATGTGCCTGAAATGTCAAGGTCTACAGGTCTTCTCTGAAGGCCTACAGAAAGCCTATGTCACCCATCTTGTGGATACTGGATCTTAAAATGAATTCAATTTGCATATTAGATTTAGGGGTGTTTTTTATGTCTTTATTTTGTGTGCATTTTCTTTTGAGACAGGGTCTCATCAGTGTAGTTTGAGATGGCCTTAAACTCATGATATTCTTCTTGTTTCAGATTCACAAGAGCTACAAGTACAGGTGTGAGCCACCTGGGCCAGCGTGGGGTTATGTCTTTTAAAATAAGGTGTTGAAAATTCAAAGCAAGAAGAAAATTCTCTCAGTCATTATGGGAGTCTATGACCAGCTGATCCAACTTTGGTGTTTGTATGGTCAATTTCAATGGCTACATCAACCAGATGGTTTCTATGCACAGTCATCTTCTTATCTGTCCTCACACCATATAATGATTATGAGCTCATATAGTTCAACCAAAGCTCAGGAATCACTGAGCAAATGCCACGGATTTAAAAAGCATGGGACTTTGTAGATAGCTCTGTACTGTAACTGAACATGTGCATCTTTGGAATAAGTGTTCACCTAAATGTAGATCAGCCAGAACATTTTGATATATCAAGGAATGAACCTACCTGCATGAGTGGATTTTCATGAGGACAGAAAGTTAACTCACAGATTATGAATGTGTTTCCCTTTCCAGTGATTTCTTTGCAAATATGCTTTTAATGTACTTGACATAATTATCCATAAGAACAGAATGGAGTCAGAGGTGACTTGGGTTTCTAGAGAATCTGAGAGCCATTTCCTTTTGGCTTTGGAGAGCAGTGTTCACTATTCCTACATGTACTCAGCTTCTCATTAAAAACCTGTTTTTGCTATAGAAGTTCATTGGAAGACACTGGAGATCCCCTCCTGTATGTAGGCTCTGACAAATCTCACTTTTTGCTGTTCTCTACATATTTCCCCCTCTCTTGATCTTGCTCCTCCCAGTTCCTCAGTGACGTAGGAACATGCATCATTAAGTTTTCTGGCACTTGGACGCTCTTTAGGATCTGTATGCCTTTACATGCCTGCTTTCTCCTCGCTAGGTAAGAGCTATGAGGACATTCCCATATTCCCAGGATGTAGTAAGTCCCCAATTAATGTTTATTGAAAAAATTAAATACAAAAGATGTGACAAGCCATTAAATATTTTTATTACATTGGTCTAGCAAAAAGAACTACATTGCTTTGGGCAAGCGGGTAAGTGGCTGCTTACAAGGCAGATTTTAATATAATTGGTAATAATGTATTCTAATAATTAAAATTGATTTGGTTAGTCTAATTTGGATGAAAGACACTCCAGTCCATTGGTATTACTTGTTTCCTTGGTGGCAATAAATGAGGTTCCTTCTGATGCCTTGTTGATGGCACTGTGTGTGCAATAATTGTTGAGGACCAGATAAGAGGACTTTAAAAATCAAATCCAAGTTTATGGTGTCACAAGATGTTAGACTCATCATTTTGTTCTAATGGGTAGACAAGATGCATGAGAAAAAAAGAAAGCAGATAGAGAGGCTAGGCAAAGGGCTTCCCTCAAAAGCATCAGGCTAGGCTAGGCATGATGGTGTGTACTGGAAATCCCATTGCTGGGAAGGCAGATTCCTGGGGCTCACTGGCCAGCCATTCTAGTCTAATTGATAAGCTCAAGGCCAATGGGAGACTCCATTTTAATAATGGTGGACATCATTCCTGAGGAACTACACCCAAGATCATCCTCTGGCTTCCACATACACAAACGCACATACATGCACACATATGTGTGCATCAGGAAAGCAGAAAGAGATTCATGGACCCTACAAAGTTGAAGTCTTTGAGAGCACATAAATTAGAAAATTGGTCTGTTGAGAAACTTCTTTGCTGTGAATCCTTTTTCCCCACAATCATTTTTGGAAATATGTACAAGAAATCTCAACTCTTAGCATCCAAATTTCTAATTAACATTATGAATAAAATGTGTGGAAAATGAAATGTTATAACCAATTTGTATAATGAGGTAGAAAGCTATTTTCCCAATGGAGGTAACATCTAGGGATACAGTGCACCCTAATTAATATCTAGTAAACAAAATCCAAAGATGGAATCATAACTGAAGTCATTCTTCACGATTATAAAAATAAAGTTCAGGAAAGAGCATGTAAAATTTTTGTAGTGAGTGAGATTCTTTAAGAGTCTTAGTTTATATCTGCACAACCAATAGCAACTTGAAGTCAAAATTAAGCAGTCTTATATTTTCTTAACAGTATATTAAGAGACCAAAACCGTTAAAAGTAATTCAATGGCATGTATTGCTCTGTGGATTTTAGAAATGAAGGAAATTTCCCCAAAGTCTGACAGAGCTGTGTACTAGGAGTTAGAGAGCTGGGTTCAAGCAGGTCCTACATGTATCTCAGAGGTATTGTTCCAGAAAGATACTGCATAAGAAAGGACCGCTTGGGTGAAGACCAAGTGAAGAAAGATTGTAAGAGCCATGCTGGGGGAGAATATCCAGAGACATTGCCCCCCTCAGCAACAACACACAACGGAGGAGGGGAGAACTATCTCTTTTGCTATTCATAACACCTTACCCCATGGACTGATGCAGTATACCTACTGAGGAGGGTCCCCAGTGGATTGGGGACCAGGAGGAGGGAAATGGAGATATCATCACAAGATTTGCTCATACATGGTATCTAATTATCAATAATAAAGATATTTAATTTAAAAAGGGGGGGCGCTCTGACCCTCTGGGAGCAGAGGATCTGGAGCATGTGAAAGGGCTATTCCTGGAATTCATTCTGTAGTCTCAGAGTGGCCTTGAACTCACAGCGAACCACCTACCTCTGCCTTCCAAGTGCTGGGATTCAAGGCGTGCCACCACACCAGCTGGTACTGTTTTTTTTTTTAAATATTTTATTTATTCATTTTCAAGTAGAGAGATACAGAGAGAGAGAGAGAGAGAGAGAGAGAGAGAGAGAGAGAGAGAGCACATCAGGGCTACCACCTTGTGGGTCTGGTCCATGTGGGTCCTGGGGAATTGAACCCGGGGCCTTAAGCACTAGAAGCAAGTGCCATTCACCGTTTTTCCTACATGCATGGCTGCTTCCTAGCATCAGTAATTGTGTATAGATGCATGTACATATGAAACCAAATCAAACAATTCAACCAATCATGTTTGGGCAACTTCAATTTTGCGTCTATGTGTGTGCGTAGTAGTAGTATGAGGGTATGGTGTGTGTGTATGGTACAGTAGCATATGCTCTTGCATGTGCACATGCTCACTCTGTGCACCGACATAGGCATGCCTGTGGAAGGTGGCAAGCATCACATTTCCCTTCTGTCACTCATCCACTTGTCTTCCTTACAATGGCGTCTCTTACTGATGCTGGAGTCTGAGGTTCATGAGCTCCCTTGAGTCTCCAGTCTCTTCCCACCTACAGGACAGGATTACACATGAAGCCAAACCCATCTGTTTTACATGAACTCTGGAATTCAAATTCGGATGGTCTTGGTCTCTCTTAGGATCTCATGATTGTGCAGGAAGCTCACTTAACCTCTGAACCAACTCTCTAGTCCTAATTTCACTTCATTCTGTGATTGGCGGTGGGCTAATACAGTTTGGAGGAAGGACATCTGGAATCCTGGCACCAGCAAGTCACCGGTTAGGCTTCTGTCCTCTTTTGGGAAAGTTTGAGTCAAACTCATGAATTAAAAAGCATCTAAAATATCAAATGCATTTTGAAAAGACTCAGCAGTTAAGAGCTCTTGCCCTGCATGAGGTTCTGAGACCACTTAGTTGGACTTCGCAGACCCATAGAAAGAATGGATATGGCCAGGCATGTCTAACCCCAGTCCTGGGGTGAAGGGCTGGAGGACAGATAATTGCTAGGGCTCACTGACCAGGAGAGACCCCCCATTTTAAGGAAATACACAAATGAACAATAGAGAGAGTACCCAAAGGTCTCCTCTGGTTTCCATAAACACATACATGGCACTTGATCATCTGTATATACATGCACCACACATAATATGTCACACTGAATATATTCTACACACACACACACAGCAAGAGAGAGAGAGAGAGAGAAAGAGAGAGAGGAGGGAGAGAGAGCCTGGCATCTGAATAATGGACTGAAACAAAGAGCGAGGGAAAAGGTGTGTGATAGCGGCATGGATCAAACAGATTTAGGTGCTACAGTAGATAATATGGGCTAACACTGATTAAAGTGGAGATTTATTGTTAAAAATCCAAGACTCGGGAATTGATTTCCTAATAGTAATCATCCATTTCCCATTTGTCAATCATTCCTAGAGAATTGCATTCCGTTTAGAGAGAGGGAAGCAGATATACAGGTATGTGACCCTCCCAGAGGTGATGAAGGTGTTTGGACTTGTGTCCAGGAGGCATGTCTGAAGATTCCCAAGTGTGTCCTAGCGTGAGGAGAGAAAGCCATTGGAACGAACGTGATTTTTTCCCTCAACTATTTGTAGGATTAACAAACTACTAGGAGATCAGACTTACAATATGTGTCCTAAGGTAAATAAGAGACAGTAGAAGAGGTCCTTGTGATTCAATACAAAAATACAGCTTTCCATCTGAGTATTGCTGATCAAGGAGGTATTTCCTGATTTAAAAAGCAGAGAAAATTCCAGAAAAGATGAGACTTGGGACTACATGAACTTTTTGACACTACATCATTGTGCAGCTATGAACCTAGCATTAAAAAATAAATTTAGCCAAAGCAAATATCTAAAGCATGTTCTGAAAAAAAATCAACTATTTTCATAGTATCTGGATCTTTGTTCATCTCTTTTAACCAAGGTATCTAAGTGATCTAAGAACCTTTTCAAAACACTATCATATTGACTTTTAATAGCTTCAAAAAATAAATATACATCAACTGCTGGGTTTCTAACTTTATGTAAAAGCTGATTCAGCTCCAGCATTTAAAAGAAAATAATTACAGATAAATGTCTTAGTTTGTTTTGTAATCATACCTAAATATTTCAAGCAGATTAACATTAGGAAGAGAAGAGAAATATTTCGCTGAGTTTGGGTGACTGACAATTCAAACTGCATGGCTCAGGCTCTTATGACGACCTCTGCTTGGCTTCCTCATCTCAGGGAGGAAGCACATGCAGGAACATCAGGGCACATCACAAAACAGGAAGTCAGAAAGACCAGGTGGAGCCAGGCTCAGGTGTTTGTAACAACCCTGTCTCGTGAATTAACTAGGGTTCCATAATGAGTAACTTCATCCTGCGGAAGGTATGCTTCCAACCCATTTCAACAGTTAGGCCCTTGCTCTTAACAGTTCTGTGCCACCTCCCAATAATGCCACCTTGAGGAGCACATGAGCCCTGGGGGGACAAACCACACTCACATCATAGCAGCTGAGTTAGATCTAGAACATGGGCCATTCATTCACAGAGAAGAACCTTTCAACGTGTCTTTTGGTCTAATTTGCCTGGTAAGCTACTTCAATTTTTCTCTAATGTTAAGATAAATAATTGATTTCAAGTCCATTGACTGCCATCAAAAGTCATAACCTACTGTCCTGTAACCTTGGTAGAATCTTCTTATGAATGCACGTGTTGATGACATTCCAGGTAGAGGAGGAAATGGCAGAGTGCTTCTCTAAATGTTTTCAAGATAAATGAGATAATTCTGTTATCCGTTAGGTCATACTTTTTCACTAACTCTACCAGTTTCAAGAAAATTAATTCTTTAAAGGTTTCTTTTGTTCCTTGCATTTTCATAAACTCATCATTAATCAGATATATTGATGTTGGAAATAACTCTGGTAGTTACTACCCCAAATAGTAATCAGAAAGTTGAGCGGGAAAGCCTATTGGCTTTTCTGGTAGGCTAGACTAAATTATTAGGTACAAAGAATATAAGGAGAACTAAGTTTAAATCTCATGCCCCATGTAATGTTAATAGTAGAGAGTCCCGTCTTTGAACAACCCTCCCCTCTACTTCTGTTACTTAGGGATCCTCACCATGCTGAGGCTCATCCTGTCATCATAGATCTGCCACATCATAAAAGTTCACTGGGTTCTTTGAATCCGGGATAACAAATGTCTTGAAGCATTGAAGCAGCTGCTGGCCAATATATGCATGGACTAAGGTATGCATATAGATTAATGAAAATAATTTACACATGCACACGCACATCTGTTAGGGCTGGTTTACATGACATCTTGGCATTATGGAATGTCAAATAACTTGAAAATGTGATTATCTGAGCCTTCTAAGTGGGGGGGACAGTAAATTGGCAAAGAAATTGGCATACATTTCACATTTTTTTTTTTGCTAACTACGTATTGCATCGTTATTGGGATTAACAGATGCCATCGTTCTGAATCACCTTAAGTAAAGTATCCCTTCCCCACACATGGTGTCTTTATGAAAGCTCAATATATTAACAGAATGTCAATTTTAGAAAAGATTTTGAACAATATTGGCTTTTAATTTTGAAGAGCATCTCCATTTAACGTGCGATGACCTAGAAAATACACATGAACCAAACATTGACGAACTCTAGGAGTTGCGTGCTAGGATTCCCTCCACGCATGTGGCGACTGCATCTGGTTACTGCGTTTGGTGTAACTCAGGACAGCTTCATGTATTCTGGGATTTATTAAAATGTGAATGACAAAGCAGAAAAGAATGCTCAGACAATTGCGTTACTCCATTGACTGAATGTTCCAATACTGTATCTATTTTTGACAAAGCAATGGTGGCTCCTGCCTTTGAATGCCAAATGGAATCTTCCATTGCAGGGCATGGGGAGAACTTGAATAAAGGAAATTAAAACATAGTCATTTAATTTTTAGTTCACCTCTCCAAAGGCAGCAGATCGTCAATACTTTATATAAGAAATTATGATAATTTTTGGCATATCATTATTGGAAGATTATCATTCTCGACTATTTGTTCAGAGTCTTTGACTGGAGCCGTAACTTCATTCATGAAAACAATGACGTATTTGCTTGTTTCTGTGCTGGGCCTTGGCTTGTTTGAGTTCTGAACGTGATGTGATGAGCATGAGTATATGTGATATGGCAGCAAATATGCGCAATCCAAGAGAGATGATTTCCTGATGGGAACTCATTATGCATCCCAGAGAAGAGAGGGCTGCGACGTAGGTGTCTTTAAGGACATGAAGAGATTGAATTTAGAAAGAATGGAAGCCAGCTGTTCCTTCTTCCCACAGAGAGCAAGAGAAAATGGGATTAGACAACAGCGTGAGGGGTTTGGAATAGGAACAGGAATTTCTCAACTATGTACATCCTCAAACGCTGAAATATGCTTCCAAGGAAGTGTGTGGATGGATGTTCATTTTATTTTGATGCCTTCAAAGAATGGGAAAGCGCATTTTTACAATGTAGTCTACATGGATGAAGAACAATAGACCAGAGGAGACATTTTCAGGATTCTCTTCATCTATGAGCAGAAGATGAAAGTGGGTCTCGGTGGCAGCTAACAGTAACTATCTTTCAAATGGTAGTTAGTTTTTAATGCCAACATTTCTCATGGGGACAGATTGGCAGTTGTCACCTGTACTGTGAAATGTTACACTGAATGGAATGTCATGCAATAACCAAGGAAGCACAATGGATTCTTTTATGTTCTCTTCCCACTACCATCTCTGCTATTCAAAGGCACAATGTCCTGCCTAGTTATATGTGGAGTTTAACATATGTACATTGGTCTTTGAATTCGTTAGCATTTTGTTGATGTTGTGAGATCACTCTTCCAAGAATAAATGTATGGATAGATTAAAGATAGGTGATAAATATGTTATATTTTAGCAAAATGAATTTATATTGCTCACATTGGATGATTAGCAGAAATATTGGAATACATGCTTCTCAAATTGTCCCAAATTCAGATTTTGTTTCTAAAAATATAATCTAGTTAAGGCTTCTTTGTCTTCATTTGAAGATAATTGCTTTCCCATTTTCATGATACAATAGCAAAACGTTAAAATCAGAAACTGGGTTTAGGCCATATCTCAGTCATGAACTGACGTTTGACCTGAACAATTCAGTGACTAGATATTGATTTGTATTTTGAGGAATAAAACAACAAAAATGAAGGGCTGGGGAAGCGGTTCAATTAGTAACGTCCATTCTGTGCAAGTATGAGGACCTGAGTTGGAATCCCCAGAACCCAAGTAAAAATGTCATGTGCACCTGTAATCCCAGAAGGAGAGGCAAGATCCCTGGGTTTGTTGGCTAGCTAGTATAGACACATTGGTGAGCTCCAGGTTCACTGAGAGATCCTATCTCAAAGCTAAGGAGGGTAACGATTGAAGAGGAGATGTCAACCTCTGGTCTCCACACACACAAGCACATAAACATACATAGTACACACACACACACACACACACACACACACACACACACACAATAAAGACGTGCTAGTCAGACAGATAATGGCTTTAAAGTTTCTCCTTTTGCTTCTAATCTACAATTAAAGCTGAGTTTCCTTAGTTTTGTTTTGTTTTCTTTTTTATACAGGGGATTGAACCTAGGACCTAGGACATACTACTAGGCAATCACTCTACTATTGATATACACCTACCCACATGGTCTTGCTAAGTAGTCCAGGCTGGCCTTGAACTGACTCTGTAACCCAGAAAAGGCCTTGAATTTGCCATCTTTCCAACTTAACCATCCCAAAGCAGCTGCTGGCATTACAAGCCTGTGTTGCCAGGCTTGGCTTCTGAACTCATTTTAAGACTATATCTCCACAGTTTTATGCATTGGCTGCACATTCCAATCTTTAAGGGAATGTTTAAAAAAAATCTCAATTCCTAGGCCACACTAAACAATTATATCAGAATCTTTGAAAAGGGGTCTAGATGCCAGCATTTTATTTTATTTTATTTTATATTTATTTATTTTCAAACAGAGAGAGAAAGAAAGGGAGAGGGAAGAGCGAAGGAATGGGGGTGCCAGGGCCCCCTGCCACTGCGAATGAACTCCAGATGTATGCTCCACTTTGTGCACATGGCTTTATGTTACTACTGGGGAATTGAACCCGGCCATCTGGCTTTGCAAGCAAGTATTTTAACCACTGAACCATCTCTTCAGCCAGGCATTAGTATTTTAGAATCCCATGGGTGGTCAGGGTGTGTACTCCAGGGTGAGAAGTCTTGCTTTGGATACAGTACAGAGAGAAATTGAGATGAATATTTTATTATTCATTATAGATGCAAAATTTATGTTCACCTTGTTCCTGGCTACATTCTTAAGACTTTATAAAGTACTTGGAATAGCATAGTATTTGTTCAATGAATAGTTAATCTTTTAAAATATTGGTTGTGTGTGCGTGTGTGCGCACGTGCGCCTTGACCAACGTGTGAAAGCGAGAGGACGATTTCAGTGTGTTGGTCCTCTCCTTCCACCTTTTTTGAGACAGATTTTCTCACCATTTTGCTGCTGAAAAGCCAGACTAGCTGGCCTGCCAGCCTCCAGCTTCTCCTGACTTCACTTCCCATTATCATAAGTGCATTTGAATTGCAGGTGCATGTGCCCCTGGTGTGGATCCTGAGGATTCAAACTCCAATTGGCAGGCTTGCAGAGGAAACACCTTTAACCACTGAGCAACCTCCCCATATTCATTATTAATATTTTTAATAAAATTTGGATATTCCTAAAAAGAAAAGCTAATAAATCTCGTGTCTGTATACACTGTTTCAATTTGACCTCACTCACTGAACAAGGGCTCAACATTCTTCCTTGTTTTCCTGTGCGATGATAAAAGTGAAAGAACCAGTAATCCTGTTTAACATGCCTTTCACCTATTCTTGGGATGAAAGTAAACGAAATCATTTATGATCCAGAGCAGGAGCCCTTGAGATTCTAAAGATATATCTCTCATATGGCCTCAGGCATCAAGTTGGAAATACCTGATGGCTTGTCTCTAAGTATCCAAATGCATCATTCACTAAACAGATATTCAGGAAGGACTTCTACCAAACTGTGATTGACAGCTGTAGACTTTCTCAAGCAAATTTCTGTGTTGGAAATGAATTCTAGTGCTCTGTGGATTTTTAAATATCATAAACTAACTTTTCTCTGTCGATAGCATAGTATTTGTCATATGTCATCCTGGGATGATTGAGGAAAGGCATTCAAATCGTGTTTTTGAGCTCTAATTTTGAAAGCTGCAAGCCTCAAAGGTGAGATGAGCCACCAGACAGTAAACTTACCTCCTAGTGTAGCACTGTCCAGAAAACCCAAGTCCATGCGCTGCTCATGAGGACACCACTGTGGGCATGTGGCTTTTGAGCACTTGAGATGTAGCCAGCACAACTAAGGAACTGAAGCTGATATTAATTTAAGTTAAAATATCTACATAGGATGAGTGGCTACCATACTGAACCATGAAGGGTTAGAATCTCTCACTCAAACAAAGGTGACAAACCAGAAGTCATTGCAATACTTGGTGATAAGTGCCAATAAGGTGTAAGCATGGAATGCCACGGAAGCATCTTGGTGAGGTGGCCAATTCTAGGGGTGGTTTTGGTTAGGATAAGATATGGAACACAAGAGATAATATGTGAAAGAAGTTTGGAGGGAGGACTAGGCTGAAGGTTAGATCTGTGAGAAAAAGGAATATTGAGGAGAGAGATACAGGAATGTGCTGAGTCCCTAGGGCACATCTGGAGCCAGGGCCTAGGATATAAGGATTTGTAGATAGTATAATATCTCTAGGGCAATGGGAAACAGTAGAGGATGAAACCTGGCAATGATGGGATCATGTTTGCGATGTAGAGGCTCCTTAGCTGCCACTTGGCAGTTTGGGCAGAAATACTAGACATGATGCAGTATTCCAGGAGAGAAATGAGGGCTGTCTAATACAGTCATACTGTATAGAAGGAAGCACACACATTTGTAAAACACGAAGAAGGAAACCTTTAAGGATTGCTTGAAGGATCATTCATGGCAGGTAGAAAGGGGAAGACTGTTTCTTACTCGGGTACATGGTCAAACCATTCAATTGGTGCTATGGGATCATTTAGGAATTGTTTCAAAGTTTTAAATTTTGATGACATTAGATTGTTTCATCTTTATTGGTCCTGGAACTAGTCTTGATATGGACATGTACACATGTTCACAAATTATGAAAGTATTCTTTTTCAAGAAATCAATACACATTCATAGTTGATGCAACATTTCTTTTATTGGGAGTTCAGGACTCAAGACAGATTCATAAAATGTCAACAAAGTCATACTTTGTGATTGGCTACTCTAAAAACACCTTGCTTATTTATGAACTCACTTGATGAGAACAATGTGGAGTTTGGCGAGTAATCATTTTAAAAATGGAATGGCTAAAAAACTCAACAGGACAATGCCAGACAGCTAGGTGACAATTTAAAATAGCTGAATTTTCAGGTTCTTCCAAAAATTTAGATTAGATGTATGTTCTTCAGTTGACCCAACCTATGTGACTCTTGAAGATACAATTGCATTTTAAACATCTTGTTGTCCAGCTGACTTTATTAATCATTACTAAATGCCAACCCAATTCAAAGTGGCTGAAAAGGAAAAGAGATTTCTTAGCTCTAATGACCAAAATATTACCCAGTTACATGGATAAGTGTGAATTATAATAGCAAATCATTTGATTTTTTAAAAAATATTGGTACTATTGAAACAGTCACGGGCAAACATTCACACAGAAGTTATTGTACAAATGTTTACTGTGCATAAAATGGATGAGAATGTATATTGTAGGATTTAACCTGTGCAGGTTAAGTAAGAATTATTTTTAATTAGAAGAGAGTATTAAGAATTTTGTATCTGTAAAACTTTGACTATTATATGGTCTTTGTGGACAACTTCCAGCTCTAAAGATATGAATCTAGTTATTCCACACTGAGGTGGGGTGCCATGGAGGTACTGAACTGAGGCAGTCTACAGGTACATTGCTCCCTGATGCCCTGGATAGGATGTGATTTAACCATCGAAGTGACAAAGTTGAGGTGATCATGAATAGAATAGTCTCTCTGTTTACTCAAGGCAAATATTAAGGAATATAGAAAAAGTATTAATGTTGTTGACACTGATCACAAAATTGGGACTTTTTGTTGCAGATGGCCCTTTGATCAGTTATTAAACCTCACTAAACCTAGCTTTTATTGTCTTTAAAGTAGGGAAATATCTAGTTTTCATCATTGTTACAAGTTGTTTCATAGTTGTAAATTGCTTCATCTATAGTGAGAACTTAATAAATACCAATTATTCACAGGAAAACAACAATAACAACAACAAAACACGAGTTCTCCAGACAGAACCAGCTGCCCTCCTTGAAATAGGATCCTAAATTATAGATGATACCTGAAGTGAGATAGGGAAGGTGTGTGTGTGTGTGTGTGTGTGTGTGTGTGTGTGTGTGTGTGTGTGTTTGTGCCCCATCTTTACCAGACCTATAGAGAGAAGTGATGAACATTGACATGTGTGTTTATAATCTCCAAAACTCACTGCATCAGTTTCCACTGACAAGGCTTTTTTCCCAGTGTTATTTATGTCTACCTACAGGTCTCGATTTTCCCTTACTTTTCCATTTTTTAAAATTTTTGACAGCCTTCAAGGTTCATCTCCTATTTTCCTCTTTGGGGGAACCTTCTTCACTAAGAAAGCCTGATTTTCCCCTATTAAAGGAACCACTTTTGAGCTCCTTTACTTTTCTTTTCTTTTTGCTATTATCACCTGCTGGTCTGCTTTACTGCCTCTTCCAAAGGTAAGTACCTCTGTCCATCTGGATTTAAGCTCTTTAGAGACAACAACCAACCATTTGTCAGAAGTGAGCTTGCTTGATAAAAACAAGAGTGATTGCTTGATGCCAGCTGGAATGATGAACTCTTCCTAGACATTTCTGCCATAAGTGGATCCCGTGAATCTCCTGTGACTACTTTGCTGTGTTTTAATCTCTGGGTCATGTAGAGAACCAATTCTGTGTGCTTCTAAAAACCAGTTTCCTTAGAGCATTAATCCTGTTCCTTAACACATGAACACATTTGTGCAAAGTTATATTTGAAGCTAAAGGGGTAATAAGCATACCCATACTAGGAAAAAAATGAATGCCACATGAATTAAATACAAACAGAGGGTTAGACAGGAGGAAGGGAATTTCCTTGGCCCAAGAGAAAACTAGACGACATGTTTGGGCTTTTCTGTTTCTTGCAAAGACTGCCTCTGTTTTTGAGAGTTTCATTGGCTGAAATTGCACTAGTGGGTGTGCTGCTGGACGGAAGAGGTGTCTTCAGATGGTCACTTTCTTTGTTTCAACATCACGGTTGGCATGGGGTCCACCGATCCAGCAGTCTCTGGAGTCTGTGCCCTTCACTGGGAAGATATTCCTGAGATGGGGGCTAGAGGACCAGCTGAAAGGAACATGAACACAACTAAAAAAAAAAAAAAACAATAACAGAGCATGTCACATCAATTCATCACATTGAATCTTTAATATAAATGAACGTATGTCACTTTAGGGGCCATGCTATTTCTCGGCACTTCCTGCTCTTTCAAACCAGGGTCAGAGGTGGGTAGCTTTCTTTCACTGTTCACCTTACTCAAGAGTTAAGTCAAGCGGTGGCCTTGCCTCAGTGTGTGCGAGAGCCCCACTGGGCAGACTCTGTAAGGAAAGCTTCAAGGGGATCCTCACTGAGGCAGGACACACAGGGCCAGAACAAAGAACAAAGAACAGGACACAGGGCACATTCACATAGACCCAAGGACCTCACTGTGGGTACCTAACTGCTTAGTAAGACAGCAGTGAGTGAAGGCACTGAGATTGTGAGGTGTCAACTGTCACCCCTGGTGGTTGACTTGGTACTTCTAGTGCCTACCATGTGATTTGGAATATGGCACTGAAAGTCAAAAAGATGAGAGAGAGGCTGGGGGAAGTGAGGGGGAGAAGAAAGGGAGAGTGGGTGGGAGGGGTGCTGAACGCTGAGTCAGGCACAGAAAGGAAACCTGCCAGAGGTGAACATATCCAAGGTGCGGTGGCTGGGAACGGCATCCACGCCTCACACAAGAAGCGATTCTACATTCAGTGTGGTTTTAGAAAAGAGGGTGGGAAATCTCTAGGTAGCTTGGAACGTGTCAATGTTTCTTTTGAAAAATGTGTTGTTAATGTAACTACTTACTGTCTGCTCCAGAGGGGAGCGTTACCACGATTCAAATGAGCAAAGCAGGAAGCAAGAAACAATATAATCCAATGGAAGAAACACAGCCTACTGCATAAACTGCATCAAGACAGTTATAAAGAATAGGGAGGGCATGGTCTAAAACCCGAAAAGCAGGGGGCTTGTCTGGGTTTCTTCCAAGTTAATGCTGACAGACGTGGGCTTAGAACCTGGATCAAGGTTTTGCTTCTCCCACTGGGCAGCATTTTTTTCACTTCTCATCTGTTGCCTTTTCTGTCCCTGTTCCTTCCTGAAAATGAAAATTAGCATCTTTACATCAGGGAGAAATATTTTAGTAAATCCAAAACCTGGAGGTGGGATCAAATATAACTGAAGGACAACTGTTGGTACGAGTGGACTCTGGACTCCAGGTCCTGTCGTTGCTCTGGTTGCCTCACACTTTAAAGAGTTTCAACAATTCTTAGAGCTGTAAAATAACTCAGAACCTAACTAACCCAACCCATTCCTTAATACAGATAATGACATTTGAGAAGAGGTATATTAATGTTTCTCTTATTCTACAAAAGTTGTGGATGAGATGTACTTTAGGGATGGATTTTAATTTGCCTCAAACCTTTACCATCAGCCTCTTTTTTAAGTGTAATGAGTCAGGCACACAAAAGGCACATCATGACAGGTCACTGCTCTCTGCCCTATAAAACACACTTTGAATCCACTAAGGATACTGTTTCTCTGGAGTTCAGGTGTAATATTCTTCTGAAACTTGTAAAATTATTGAGGATATTGCTAATGGTAATTTATTTTATGATAAGAAGGATGGGGTGTTAAGCTTTTGATACATGTGTAAGATTCGTGTGTGAATAAAGCATTATTGTATTGAAGAACATTCCATATAATACTGTTATGATGTATTTGCATAGGTAATAATGGAAAGTCCTTGAATATGTGAGCAGATAAAAAGGTGTTGGTATTACATAAATATAGCATATGAAAACACCTCATGAAATGTAAACTTCATTATTAAAATGAATTTTAATAATGAATACTATATGAATGACCATTTTTCACACATTTAGTATGACTCATATATCTTAGAGATCCGTTTTCTTCAGGCTGAATGCCCACTTAATTGGACTAGTGCATTGAGTAATGTCTTGTATAACTTCAACAAGAGCTTCTTTTTGGAATTTATTTTTGTCTCCTGAATGCAGAAGCCCAAATTGAAACCCTTACATTGCAGCGTTCAGACTCCTTCTGTAGTCAGATAGCAACAATTCTCCATGATTGCATGAACAGTCTTTTGACCTAATGAGCACATGGTGAATCCCAAGTGCCAGGCTAACAAGCCAACTCACTGTGTGGTTCTTCCCAGTTTTTTTTTCTGAGTAGGTAGATCCTCAGGGGCAGGCTGGCTGCAGGGGACTCTTCGGGTGCAGCCATCAGCAGATCTCTGGCGTCATGTTGAACCACCAAAAGGGACTTGATGCTAGTGCATAAATGACCTGCAGCAGAGCTTTGGTTACTCATCAAGTGCCATGCAAAATGGAGGGGAAGAAAGGGAACTGTTTATTATTGTTTTGATTACTTCAGTTAAAGAATGATTATCTCTGCTGAAGGCCATTTCTCTGATATTCTGTCTTATAATTCCCACAAAGAAAATGGATTTTTATAACATTCACCACCCTAATCTTCGCCATACTTCAAGTTGTCCAAAGTCGAGATGAAGATCAAATTAATAAAGAGTAGCAAATATTTTACAGATCAAGTCAGTGTCCACAGTGAGAACTCTTAGAGATGACCATTAGCTTCAAACATCTAAAGCACAGAAATTTATTCTCTCATAAGAACATGGACAGTCAAGTCCTTTTGTTATTCTTTCAAATAACAAGAATATTTTATTTCAAGATAAACTGACTTTAAAAAAAATATTTAATTTAGGAGCCATTTCCAGTGATGTAACATGCCCATGGGTGGGGGTGGGCAGAAAACTCAAGTAGACAACATGGAAAGTGACACATGACTATATGCACATTAGTATAATTACACATTGCAAATTATATCGGATGTATCTAATATCTAATTTTTGAAAGCTGATTCCACTTGAGACTTCAATAACAGCACCAACATTTTGCAGGTGGCTCCTTCTGCACACTATCCAAAGGGAATTATTCCCCTAATGCGCTTATAGTCCTCGTGTAAAACCTGGAGCTCTCTCTTAAAGGACCAATGAACAAAGAACACTGCGAGTAACATCTTGAGGAAAAAAGGAGAGGGTTCTAGTGTAGATAACCGAGCAGGGGTACCTATGCCGTTCCTTCTGTGCTTGGCACTTGTTTGCTAGAAGCAGGAAGAAATGAAAACATGTACCATTAGAAAATTGGGAGAGGTTGCATGTGCGTTCTGGGGCAGTTATCTGAAAACCCAAAGGATTGATCTTTTTTTTTTGTTTTTTGAATAAACAGATAAAAATGTGCAAAAGAATACTATATTATAGCTTTGATGGAAAACAGAATGGCTTCTGTTTTCAGCTTCTCTAAAATAGTCATTATGTCCTACAGAGGATGCTAGATCCAAGCTGCTTGGAGGAATGGGCTTTTGTCCTTGTTCAGTATGAATCAATCTCCAAATAACTGAAATATATCTGTCGTTCTGAAGAACGAAGCACAGTCATCAAGTTGATTAGATCTATTTTCTTGATTTCTCTGTAAAGATCTTTCTGCTAATTAGTCAGGGTTACTATTGAATTATTTAATTATCTGCACTTTTGTGCAATGAAATATGTTGTCATATTACATACTTCACCACACAGTTGCCGTTCACACTTAATGATGTCTCTTTAGTTAGCAGTTTCCTTTGTTCTGCTCAGTGAGTGGTTTTAGAAAAGGGGTGGGCCAGGAAGGAGGAGCCTTGGGGTTTGTAAAATAAAATCATACATTCCTGGTGCACACGCAGAACTTGATACATTTACATGAATTCTGTTTGAGAAATGAACTTGAATTCCTTTTGGAATAAGCAGAGGCACATGTCAGTGACTTCAATGCAGCCACAAGGCTCTAAGTATACCTTGAACATCTCTCTAGGGTATATCCACTGCCATGCCCGGTAAAGGGACTTCTTTTCTTTTTCTTTCTTTCTTTTTTTAATCAGCAAGGAATGTCTTTAACAAGGAAGAAGTAAATTATGATAATTACTTTGAATGGTCGGATCCTTGAGCATTACTAATTAGCATTTATTGCCTGGATTATAGAACAATACAAGTGAAACCAAACTGTGATTGCTCTTTTACCTTGAAGCCTTGAAAAGGCAATGGGGTAAAAAGTCAGCAGCCATATCCCTGGCACATCCAGCAGCCTACCTCTCCTCACCATGTGTACCATCCCTCACTTTGCAAAGACACCAATGCGGTCCTCAGCCCATTCATCTTTTTGTACTATAGACACATGTATACATAGGATTTCATAGTTATGATGGACGAATGACGGGAGGAACATTTTGGCTCTAATAACATTTGGGCATGATAGTGTCAGTTGTAAGAGCCTAACATAACTCACTGTTTCATCAAAGTACGGAATTTTCCCGGAGAAAGTTTGACTTAAAAACAGAACAAAGAACTCAGTTCTTGGTGAATAAGAATTTACATTCCCTTCCTCACCTTCTCTCAGAACTGAGGTTCAAAATAACTGAGGAAAAGGCCGTGGATTTCTAGCATAAGGGCCTTTTATTTATTTATTTTATTTTTCATTAGGAATTTGCAATCAAATATGTTCTGAAATTAGAAAAAATAAATAAATGTTAATGAACAGACTGACACCAATCATGTAAATAAGTGGCATTCATATAATTTGGCAACTATGATTCTTAAAAACGCCAGCAGGTAGGAGAGAAAGAAAGGAAAAACAGCCATTCATTATTCTCACTGCAGTCTCACAGTTCTCCTCCACGCCCCATTCTAGCAAATGAAGAGAAAAGAACATTCTAGAATAGAAAGCCAGTACTAAACACAGTCAGTAGACTTCCCAATACCTTCCTTGCTTTCCTCACCCTGATCCCTTTGAGTTTGAAAGAATAAGTTTGACTAAATCTGTGAGGAGATTGAATAGGCTGGCGATAAAAAATTAATTCTGCTGAATGAGCAAATGCATTCGGATGGCAGAGATGCAAATAAGATAATACTTTTCTTTTCCTTTGACATGCTAGGCGGATTAGTTGAGAATGTGAAATTTGATTTTATTAGAATATATTAGCAGTGTTTTAATTAATACCAATCAAACATTTTCTTTCCCTGGGGCTTGATATGTTCCTAACACTTTCTAAATCATTTGTGGTTTCCCCCCCCCCCAATCCCAGAGGGGGGGAAACTAGCAAATCACCACAGTCTTTTGTTACGCCTTCATAATTTTACTGTATTCAATGGAAAACTGTAAAGTCCTTATATAAAAGTATTTAGCCCAGTAAATTTATTCCAGGTGCCGGATTTAAAATAAATAGCATTCACTTATTCAGAAATATACTTCTTTTTTTCCTTTTAAGTAGAAGAATTAGAAACTTGAAAGCAAACATCTTCTATATATTTTTTTTTTCCCCTTTGGGGAAGAACATACTTCAGAAGGAGTTTCGGCTGGCCCTTTGTAAAGCAGTTACATCTAACTGCATTGGTTTGAATAGCCATTTCTTTAGAAACAGAGGCCCAAAAAATTGTTTTTAAGTTAGTGGTGATGATGGGGGGGGGTCTAGTTAAAAATCCAGTGAGCTAGTGCGCCTGTGAGCTGAATTGTAACTGTGTAGCAAGGAGGTGCGCCATGACATTCCACTCATTATCCCCCCTTTCTCTCCTGTTTCCTGTCCTGTGTCCCAAAGCTCCAGTTCACTCGTTCCTTTTTCTTCTCTCGGGGCACCCCCACCCCACTTCCCTCCCCCCTCCCCGCCTTATTTTTTTTTAATCTGCCAAGCTGGATTTGCACTCTTAAAGATCAGTATCAATAATGCCCTGCTTGTTTCGGTTACACTCTCCCTTTAAAAGACAGTCCCCTCTAATTGATGCGTCTGGGCTAGTCTAGACTGGTAGTGATTGAACCAACCACCAATTATGTTATTTCACTGAACTCCACTGATGGGCTCCGTAAGGAAGACGGGGTGTTGAGAAACCTGCCCTTGCACTGAAGCAGTTTCCTGCTGGAATAGAAAATCTAGGCGCCCTGCACACTCCTGAATGCCTGGGCGATCGTGCTACATGATAGCAACCTAGAAACATGAGCAATCCACTTGAAATCATGTTAAAGGAAAAAAAAAAAACAAGGAATGCCTGGGAATACACAGTGAAACACTTGTATTAAATTACGCCCGTTATCATTGAAATCATGGAAAAATTACACCCAGCATGTTTTTATTGATCCGTGTACGCATTTTCTGTAGGATAAGCTGCAGACATATGTTGACTTCAAAAAGCACAGAAGGTTTGCAGATATTTCATATGTATATCATGGGGTAATATATATCCGAAAGTTAAATAGGTTCTTTGCCATAATTTCCAAATAGCTATGTATGAACGTGATAAGATGGGTTCAAATCTTAATAATTTTATATAAATTAAAGATGACTCAAAAATCATTTAACTCCTTTTTCGGAAGCACATTCTATCAAAGGCTACAAAGTAATGGTTAAATATTGGAGCTACAAAAGCTGGTTCAACAAAAGATAGGGGCATTTGTTGCACAGTTCTTCCCAATTCAGTTTCTGATACAAAATGGTTTCTTGAATGCAATTTGGAACAAATGACTAAAATTGCAATAAACACAAAAACAGGGAAAGAACCATTTTCTTAACTTTCGACTATATGTATAAAATGAAGTTATGACCAATATAAAGTCTTCAGTCAGGGTTTTAAGTCAGGGTTGATTTACATATTTTCCAAAAATGGGAGGAAAAAGGTTGGCCTAACAATACCAAAATTGTTTAAAGGAAACTGTACACTGGAATTTTTTACAATAAAAGAAAGGTAAATTACTGTTTCTCTTTTCCAAGTATATATGAGACAGACCTTAATCCCGGAAATCATCCTGTTAACAAAAATGTATAGCTTTATAGAACTACAGACTAGGAAATTGTAACATTTGCCTCAAAAGAGGATCATTTTTTTATGTCGTTTGGTGTTACAAGTAACTTTGTTCGATTGAATTAAAATCTTGATAAAAAATTTTTTTTGTAGATTCTAAGTGAGCCACAGACACGTATTACTTCATAAGAATCCAGGAACTATGTGTGTGCTATTGTTAGGTCTTTCATTTCATACATTTAGAGGTTTTCCACCCTGCCTGATGCTTATATTCAAATGTACCATTTTTAAAGAGGTACAATCCAAGAAAAACAGTATTTCCCCTTTCTTTTTATTTTTTTGCAATCTTGAAAAGTAATACAAATAGAGTATTTACTAACATTCTAATTTCCATCTTTTGTGTAGAATGGCAAGAATTGTTTTTTTAACCCATGAATGATTTAGTCCAAACTACTGGCTGGCTCGCCTGTACCTGTGTCAGTGTGACTACAGTCAGGCCATATACAACATGTATGTGGACAATGCCTATATATTATACGCCCATGCCCATTTAAATTGGGAACTATTGAGATTAACTGTTGTCTAAAAGTTGGAGGCACGGGGCATGCTGGGACTTCAGCTGAGATGTTGTGAGGTCAGGCACCAGGTACTGAGCGGTTGTAGCTACGCTCCGGTAGTACTGCGTGCTGCTCTCAAGGAACAGACTCTGCACATGCCTTCCAGCAGCCCCGGGCTGGGCTCACGCGTCCACAGGCTGCACCTACTTTCACAGAGAGCAGCCACAGCGTCCTGGTCACCTGATCCCATGTAACAATGAAAACCTCTGAGGTGTGGAGGCTCCATCACTTCCCACAAACTTTCTTTGCTTTTTTTTTTTTCTTAAAAGAAAAAAAAAAGTTCCATCAAATGTCCAGGATGCAAAGGCACGCCTCGCAGCTCCCAAGAGCCTAACCCGTGGATTTAAACGGTAAACATCACAAGTTAGGGTCTCAGGGACTGAGAGGAGCGCCACACCATTTTCTTTCTTGAAACAAAGCAGAGCAAAACCAAGAATGACAGGCGATTTCTGCAACAAACAGGTGGCAAGGCGTGCATAGGTCCTCATGGCTAAGCCTCTTCCCTTGGCACAATTGAGAGCATTTCCATGTCTACCCAGCCACGCGTGTGCAATGTCTGTGGCTCATATACATACCTGAGTCTATCACAGAAAGCTCGTGCAAGCTGTGTGCAAGCAAAACGCTTTACCCAAGCGGAAAATCCTACAGCCCGCGTTTGAAAAAAAATAAAATAAAATATAAAATAAAAAACAAAAACACAAGCCACGATCTGCCATCGGGGTTAAAATGTGTCTTCAACGCATTCATTTACCACTGGCACAAACGACTGAGAAGAAAATGCGCAGTCTCTCTTTCTCCTAGGGCAAGCATGCCGCATGCAAAATAAATAAATAAATAAACACAAATAAATAAATCAAAGCTCCGAGGAGGAATCGGGGTTGGGGACAGGCGCTGGGACTCACCGATCGATCGTGAGCGGAGCGGAGCGGGGCGCAGCGGGCCCGGCGCGCGGCGGGCCGGCGTCCGGAGCCCCGGAGCGCAGCTCGCTGTGCACGGCCCCCGGGGCTGGGCGAGGTGTTCCCGGGCGAGCGAGCGAGCGAGCGAG